>CABFOQ010054523.1:0-40475 GCA_900660455.1 Gephyroberyx darwinii
AAACAGGTTATTTGGTTTCAAAGGATATCAGGCGATCAAGTGTGAGATATTGACACAGCTCACCTCTGCTGGGAATTGTGGGAGACAGGTAGATTTCCCTGTAAAAATCATACATTAACTATCTCACAGAGAGGGAAACAAAGCTTACTTTTTACCCCCCGCCCAGCCGACGTAAGGAAAGTACCTGAATCTTTCATGAAACAAATGACGTTGCATCTCATTCTTTGTACTGCTTCCTGTGCTTTGCTTAACGCCTGAAGCACCTAGCGATGGAGACTACGACTGTACTGTAGGTATTTGGCATTAGACATAGACTGGTGTGGAATACATCCAAGTTTATCCCCTTGTCATGAAATTTCTCCTTGGGAGATAAGCCATGTTGACGATAATTACACAAATTAATCTTGTGTTACCCGTCTGCTCACTAATCAGTTTGTCAAAGTCAGCCAGGATTTTCATCCTCGATACAGCAATGCCTCAAGTCTGCCATTTTTGTGTTTATTTTTCTTCTTGGCTTGCAGGATCCTACCAGAGGCAACCCAGAGGAACAGCATGCCAAGTGGAGAGGGGCCTGGCGGCGTGCGATGCTATCCACGGGAGCGAGAGTCATAGTTGTGAGACACTGCTTAATTTTAGCTGTGCTGGCACCTTCCTCCACTTTGTAGCGGTGCCAAAAGGTGGCATGGTAAGATACAAACCTGCAACACTTCATCAATACATAATTGATTAGCCTACAGTTGGGTCAGGATGCAGTTCAACATCTGGCCAATCAAATATGGCTTCTCTTTGTAAAAAAGGTATTTCTAAACCCCCACTCTGCACACAGCCAAGGAATCTGTGTGATGGCACCTACAGTTTGTTTTCTTTAGGCAAAACCAGAATGGAAAAGCTGACTTTGTTGCAGTTGTTGTATGTGGTTCATTCAGGTTCACACTGCCCAATTACAAGCAAACCAGGGCTGGTAAACAAAAGTCACAAGGACTCACAAGGAGCCTGTTTATTGGATAGAGTTTTGGTAAGCTGTCATCCTGCGACATTAGAGATTTTGGCAGCGGGGGTGTCAAACAAATCTGGTTCCAGTCCCTGTAAATTTAGATAAGCATGATGGACTTGTCTGTCCTCTTTGGTGGAATTTATCTTCTCTGGTGTTCATATCAGTTAAGAACACATGAAGAAATGGCTGATCCTGGTGCTCATATAACGAGTTTGCAGTTTGCCTGTATACCCATGAAACCTTGCGTATATAAATATGTTAAATATAAATATAAGTATATAAAACATGTTAAATAGAAATGTATGAGTGAAAGCACGAAAAGATGTGGAATACAGCATTGAGAGGGTGTGCAAAAAACAGCAGCAGTAGTAACAGTAGATCTTATGAAGACAAAGAAATATGTGCAGTATGAAATAAGTTATAAAAAAATAACAAATGACAGGAAAAATGAGAATATGATGAAAAAATATGTGAAATTATAGCATAAATGTGCTCATAACACGTTAACAGATATACAGAAAGCCTCTAGGTGTGTAAATGTGCATGGTAGAAAACATGAAAAATAAAAATGGACTCTTATGTGCTTTGGATAATACTGTCAAATCATTTGTGATGGTAAGAAAAAAATCTAATTCTAGCAGAAACAACGACTACTGGAGGTGCAACAGCAGCCTCGATGAGCGGCCTTGTGTTTCCATTAGGGATTTTTACGTACACATTTAAAATGATGTGAAATCTTTGGGAAATGATCAGTGATGCACCAAAGAGTGGAAATAATGATGCAAAAAAGCAGCATAAAGAGTATGGACAGTTTTGTCAATCAAAGATTACTATATGTTTACCACAGGAAAAGCATGTAGCATTTACATTGGCAGAACATTGGCAAATATTTCATTATGCCTCCTTAGAGGGAGAGATATATATGATTAAGTAATGTTTGAGGTTGAAGGATGTTGGGTGATATTGATTTCTCGGTCCAACTTCCACAGCTTTAAAGAGATAGTTTTGATTTTTTCTCCACCCACCTTTAGAATTACCCACTCTTAGTACTTTGGATGCATTGAGATTACTCCTGATTCCATATTTCCTATTCCAAACATACGTTACTTCAGGTTGAACCGCATGAGAGAAAAAAATAGCGTCCACGGCTATGCTTTTTTCCCCTTGTACTTGTACTATGTACTATAATCATGGAGTGGAAGGAGAAAACTACTCTGATACTGTTATATGTCACCAATTTGTCATGTCTAATGCATTCTGGGAGTTATTTTGTGATGAAGTGTTCTAATTTACCTTTTTGGTGTACCTCTTTCCCTCAACCTGCCTTTTCTACTTCTACTTCAGTTGGTGAGTTTCCCTACATTTCCCAGAATGACTTTCAACAACCCCCAGACAATGTGCCTGGACTTGTGGCTGCATTGCATTCTGGTCTATCTTGGCTACTGTCGGTGGAGAAATTGGTATCTCTCTCTGTTCTCAGATGGATTTCTCCCTGTGTGATTGTTGATCGTCGGTCTAGAAAGAAGCCCTTGCTCTTTGATTCTGAGGGGCTGACACCAAAACCTGACGTTTACCGTTGATGTTTTAGATCGCTGACAAGTGTTCTCCTATCAAACTCCATTGTAGCTGCGGTGGAAATATACCACCGTGACGTTAGGTCTATGTTTAGCCAATTAATCACAAGAATAAGAAAAATACACCACCAAACAACAAAGTGGACCCACAAATGCAAGGTACGGGTTTTTTTTAACAGTGCTGAAGTGTTTCAGGGTGGGTTTTTCCTTTAACAATTTCACTTTTTCAATTTACTAAGACAACCTTTAATTGCAGTTTGCCTCCAAGCAAAAGCACACAGCTGAGACTGTAATGGCTAGTTAATTATAGTTAGCTGTGAGCCATACAGTATATTCTGATATTGTTAGTTATTTGTGATCTTCTAAATTAAAGCTGAAAGTAGTTTCATAGGAAAATCAACATTTCATCATTTGCAGCATGTTTGTACAGTTACTGACCCATACAGTGGCAGCCATCAAAAAAGTCCTTTATTCTGCATCTGCACCTTTTTTTTAATCTTTTTCAAATGTACAGTAGATTTAAGTAGGCATATTCTAACAGAAAAGTGTATTCTTACAAGCTATTACTTGCCAGGCCATTCTGAAAATAGAACAAAATTATAATTCTGAAGTAATGCAGCGGCCGCGCCATAAAATATGAAATGTGTGCAATGGGTGCATCTATTCTGCAATAATGAGAACAGTTTCAGTAATTTGAACATGGCCAGAAGTGAGGGGAAAAGCCTTTGTTACTGGGAACCATTATACAGTGTGTTTCGTCATGATGGATTTTAAAAGTGAAAAAAGAAAAGAGACAATCCTGTACATAAATGGCAATTTTGAACACGTCAGGTATTCAAATCAAGAAAGAGGACAAAAAAAACCCCCTGAAGATTGAATATTTTCTTCTTCTGGCATTAAATACATCGACTGCATGGTGTGTAGTGCTTTCATCAGCTCAGTTTACAGTGCTGGGTCTGATACACTCATAGAAAACACTTTCAGCAATATTACAGTGCCTCACAACTTTAATCAGCTCAACCCTTCTGTATTTCCGTTGCATATCAGGAACAGCATCAGCTGAGATGAACTTAGGAGGAGGGAGATCAGAAGAACTGGTGCCTAGTGGAGGGGAGTGTAAGATGTGGAGTGCTGTGAAAGAGTTTCAGTAAACGAGTTACTGCAGAGCTTATCTTCTCTTACTGTGGTAGCCGGAGTAGACATACTCTTCATGAATTTATGCTGCATCTATCCTGCATTGGCACTGCAGACAATTCTTTTACAGTTTTTGCCGATTGCTTACACACTGAAAGTGAATGCTTAGACAAAAGCATCAAAACCTTAACGTTTGTAACCATGCCTTAAACAAGGGCATCGAAAGTACAAACACATTTTCTGCTTTGCACTTTGTTTGCAATTCTGCAACACACTTCTTGCAAAACACTACACACTTTTTCTTACATTAGACTCTTCGTTCAAGAAATCTCAATTATTCAAAAAGCCTGAAACTCACACACACACACACACACACACACACATGGAAACACTTATACACTAATTGAACACCAATCAGTCTGAGCCTTAGCACTACAAATAGACCTCAATATTAGGTCTCGATGTCTAGGTTTTGATGTTACTGTGTACAGTATGACAGTACAGTATGTAAAAAAGAACCATGCCAATGACATCATGTTGTTGCATTTTCTACAGATCTGCCAGACCACCTCCTGAGGGTGGAAGGCAACATCTGATCACCCATGAACAGGAAAGAAAGAAAGAAAGAAAGAAAGAAAGAAAGAACAAAAGAGTGTGGCAGGAACTGGCCTTTGTCAATATACCTTGTGTGCCGCCATTAGTCTGCAAGGAGTTCTCCATCACCATGCCACCCTAGGTCCCTACAATACTGCACACATCACTAGTATGAATGGAAAACACTAGTATGAATGGAAAACACTAGTATGAATGGAAAACACTAGTATGAATGGAAAACACTAGTATGAATGCCTTATCAGGAGAATTATGCCTTTGCATGTTCAGTGTTACACTTACCAGGAAATACATGTGCAACATTGCTCAGCTTATCCTAACCTGATATAGCACAACAATGATATACAATGATGCTATTCAAAGTCATCCTGTTGCAGTTTTTTATTTAGGGAGTAGGATGACATTAGACATTTTTTCCCCCTTTATTTAATAACAACATTAATAACAGTAACAATCATACTAATGAAAGTAACAACAAATAAACAAAAACAACAAATCTTTTAAGTTCATTAATAAGTACTTAAGTAGTAATAGAGGGGAAGAGAGAGAGAAGAGAGAGAAGAGAGGGAGAGGGAAAAATAGAGAACTAGAGAAGCAGTCAATACATTAGAGTCCTTGTATGGATGTCTTCATTTTTAGCTGACTGCATATGAAACCAGACAAAGAACCAGGTCTGAGAACAGTTATGTCCTGTTACCTCCACCTGTCATGACTGGACATCACGGTACACCTCGATACAGCATTTCAGGAGAGCAAATCTCTCATTAGTATCCCTTGGAATGAACTGGCAAAGCATTGCAACATGCTTAGGGGTAAGCTGTCAGACTCTCTACAGGCACAGACAGCGGCTTGGCGTTCAGCCACTGACATATGCAACACTATCAAATGACAACCAGACAGAGTTGTTGGTGAAATTCTTCAGTCTACCACAAATGCAGGTGAACGATATGTGCATGGGAGCTTGAGGTCATGTGGGTTACGCATTCAAAGATGACGTGTTAGGCCGGGTTCAGACTGGACACGGAAGCGCCGAACGGCTGCGAAGCGCCGGCAGTTTGCTTTCGGCGCCCATGTTAACCAATGTAGCCGTTCAACCAGCAGCGATCAGAATCGCTTGGTGACCGGCGCAGAAAAATTTGCGTCTGATGTGAACAACCAAGCACCGGCGTGCGCGATCGGGGCGCTTCGCAGCGCTTCCGCGTCCGGTCTGAAGATGGCGGTAATTCCCCAATGGCTTGCTGCAGTACTTGCGACTCATCTCTCCCTTCCATGCTAATCATGACCTGAACATGACCCTGCTCGAGCTTCTCAGCCAATCACAGTGCGATAAATGACCTGCCTTCCCTTTCCACTATAGTACTTTCTCTCACACATGCATACTTTCTTCTCTTACATACATGTATTTTCTTCAGACATACATACATTCTTCTTACATATATTTTCTTCAGGCATACATACATTTTCTTCTTACATACATATATTATTTATAATATTAAATGTATACATTGACTGCATGTGCATGGGAGCAAAATGTTTGCATGTGTGTTAAAATATATGAATATGAGAGCAAAATGTATGAATATGAGAGTGAAAAAGAATGAATGTGTGAGTGAAAATATATAAATTGAATATGTGTGGGTGTAAGAATGAAAATAAATTAATGTGAGCGTGAAAATATATGTATATGAAAGGAGAATGTGTGTGAGAGTGCCAGAATGAACCCCTCATACTCAATCTCGTACGTACATACTGTAAAACATACTTTGTTTACAGTACTACGGTCCACTTGCAACACTGTATTCTACAGTAATCATTGAGTACTGTATTGATATGCAGTACTACAGTAAGGCGAGTAGATTTCTTACCTGTTCTCATTTCTGAAAGTCTGAATGATGGATGCAACTGAGAAGCGGCTCAAGTTGGGTTGAACCCTCTGGCCAGCCTCCCTCATGGTCAAACCATGGTTGCCCACATGGTCAACCACAGTGGCCCGAATCTCATCAGAGATAATGGCTCTCCTTGCTCTTCCTCTTCCTCCTCCTCTTCTTCCTCTTACTCTCACTCCTCCGCCTCTCTGATCGCCTCTCTCTTCAAGGTTGCCATCCATTGCTCTCCAAACCGGGAGCTCATCTGTGGACCTTTTACTTTTATTGCTAAATCTAAAAATTTAACAACAGGCTTGGAAATGTAAGTTCAGCCATTTGAATGGCAGTGTGTTCCATGTGAACACAAAGAGATTTTATTCATGAAGATTGTGCAAAATAGAGAGAATTGTGTGTAGGGTTTTGAGCACAATGTTTTTTCAGCAGAATTGGTTTAGGGAGTTGGTCCATGAGTTTCAGGTTGTGGTCATTGTGTCTTAAGTTCCACTGTTAGTGTGTAAACAACTGAGAAAAACTGTAACAGATGTATACTTGCCATTTCTCAATCCGACTGAGGAAGTCTTTTGGCGTTGGAAAGTGTATCACCGCCAACCACATGCCCACCTGCCTCTTCTGCAAGCAATGGAAGAGGCATGCGGAGACATTGAGGTGGGGTCAGTCCAGGGTTGGATACGGCACGCAAAGCAATATTTTCCCCATTGCCTAGCCAGGGATGACATTGCTTGTGATGTGGATGAGGTGATGTGGCCAGACAGCTAACAGAAGGCAGGATCCATAAACCATCCACCCCATCCCTTAGAATACTATTTTTTGTTTACCATAGCACTGTAATTTTACTGTAATTATTTCCCCGCGAGATTACAGTAACATATTGTATTGATTACTGTACTGTAATTCTACTTTTCTTTTGTGGTTGTAAAAACCTGCAATGGCAAAAAAAAAAAAAGCTGTATATATTTTTTTCAGAAGCCTTTCTATTTTTGTGTTCATTGAAATGTGAGTAGATGTACTGTACTGGAACAATCTTTCACAGAAGCCTGTATGAGAAAATGAAAAAGGTATACTAAGTACTAAAGACAGCAATGTTTTGTATAAAGTGCATCAGTGTGTTATTGCTGCTTTGAAAACCTCAAAACAGCTCAAAAAGACAGCAAAATGTGACTTTCCCATTAAGTGCAGTAATAGTAGTAGGTGGGTAACCAACTTCCTCAATGACTTCATCTATAGTATCTATTTTAGAATGTAAAACTCAGTAATTGAAAGCTCATTTATTTAGCTTCATGCCGGTCAGCGCAGTCACAGGGACTGTGCAATAATTCCCTTGTAATTACTTGTAAATGTGATCATCTCTCCTGCCCCTTTTTTGTTTTATTTACCTTAAAATTGTTGATCTGTGCAGTTGGTGAGCTGCAAAATCTACAAACCACACCAAGTAAAGAGAAAAATACTATAATAACCAGAATGAAAACAAGCGAAGGGAGTCAAAGGCTGCTCGCTGTTTGATGTTCATAAGCGCCTAATCACTGCGTTACAGGAACAAGGTATCTGGGCAACCAATGTAAATGAAAAAAACCCTCTGCCAATGGCATTTTCCCATGTTATTAGTAAGTTTTAGAAAGGCATGATGCAAGAATACTCTATATTTTGAGTGCACACAGCCCCGTAGAGCAATGTGTCATTCTACCTTAAGGTTTACAGATTTCTGTGTGACAAATTGCTATTGCTAAGTGGCGTATGTGTGTGTATGTGGTGGGATTTTTAATTAAACAAGACAAGTGTGTCTCTCTACTGCAATACGTTGCATTCAATCAGATTTTATAGTAAGAGCCTTTTCAGATTTGGCCATTTATATTTGTGAAACGGTCACTTACAGACTCGAAGAAGAAGAAAGCTTTTGTGTGTGTGTGTGTGTGTGTGTGTGTGTGTGGGAGGGGGGGCGGCAGAGTTTGTGAAAGAGCAAGATCAGATCTACAAAATGAGTCCTTCACCACTTTCACTGAAGCTCTATGGCAGAGTTCCTCAAATCCGGGCCTCGGGGTCCAGAGTGCTGCTGGTTTTCTCTCCTACCAAGTTAATTCCATTCACCTGGCATACCAGGTCTTAATCAATCCCTGATTAGACAGCTAGAATGGAAACTACCTGGCAGAATAGAAAACCAGCAGTACTCTGGACCCCGAGGCCTGGATTTGAGGACCACTGCTCTATGGTGACCAGACATTTAGACCTGCAGGAACCTTAAGATATTATCAGCCAGAATAGCATGTCAAGCACGGGATAATTGCATGCTTGGAATTTTTAGATGCTTATTTTACTTTTATGTTCACAGATTATGTTAAAACCTGCAATAACAACTGATCTTCAGAAAGTGAAAAATCACCTTCAACGTCATAAATGACTATGAAGGGCCCTACCCTAAAGCAGACTGGTGTCACAAATGCCTCATGTTTCTTTTTTGGCAATTATATTGTTATTTCATATAAAGAAGAGTTCATCCTTATTTGATTGTTGCTCAATATCCAAACAAATGTGCTAACTAAATGAAAATGAAAGCTGGAGATGGTAAATTTAAGGTTTTTGGCTAATGAAGTCAATGATTTGTGACTAAGTATTGAAAAAAATAGTATCTTCAAATACACTGAATGCAAATACATGCTTGTGCTTTCAGTTAGTAATACTGTAATATTAATAACACGATGGGTTTAGAGAAAATACTACACCGTCCTGTCACAGTGACAACTTAATTGACATGTACCTCCAACCTAAACATTTTCACATCATACTGAATCTGCTACATCATTTCATTAATATTCCTACATTATGTTATTTCAGTTTCCATTAAAGATGAACTTATTCATCATACAGCCCTTGCAGCATAGTACTTCCCAATTAGTGCTGTTATGTGTCAGGCATTTAAATTCAGCGTCCATCATAAGAGGGCAAACACTGTATTGCTAATTCATTTCCTCCGTGCAAGAGAGATTCCCAATCATCTAACCTCTCTTCTATCTTTAATGCCCTGACAATGTCTCAACACAACAGTGGTATATCATTCATTCATCAACAGCCTAACATATTCCAGAGCCGTCACTGTGAAAATATGAAGTATAAATGTGTTTTTGCTGATATGTCCACCGCTGAATCTGACAAATGACATGATCACTCACAATTGCCAATTCAGAAAACTTTATCTTATACTAGTGGGAGCATTGACAAAGGGAAATTGGGTTATCATGAATTCTGCAGGGGAGCACTATTCCGCAATGTGAGTGCAAGTCATTTTAATAGTCTCCGCATGGGGTAGGGGAAAAATGTGACCAAATGGTACACTGCTATTTGACTTTGTACCTTTTTGAGGTATGCTTCCAAGAGTATGGTATAAAATGATTTACACAGGTTAAGATCTGCTAGGGCAAAGAATGCACAATGCTAAAAGCAGATGTATGTACTGTAGGTTTTTTATTAGCATTAGAGCAGATCTGCTCTGAAGGCAGGAGTAATCCTATTGGTTCAGTTAAACCTCAATCGGTGGAGCCACAGGTTTTTGCAGCACAAGCTAACTGGAAAACTTCAATGCCAAAGAAGGAAATCTGGTCAAAATCTAAATAAAATATGAATGACTTTTTTTTCATTCATCCATGAACATGAAATTTATGATCTTGGAAGGTCAGCAGGCTAGCTAACTATCTTACCTCGATAGCTATAAGCTAGTTAGAACTTCACGTCAAATAGGGCTAACTGGTTAACCTATATGAGTTAATATGGCTAGATTTAACAATCACTTGTGCTATTAAACAAGGGCGAGTCCTTATGTAGAAACCTGGCTTGGATGTTAGAAAAACAAATGGTGGGTGAGTGCAGCTATGTCACTGGAGTTGGGTGGGAACTTTCCATCAAAGACGTTTCAATGAATTTCAAAATTAAAAATAAGGTTTTTATTCAAGAACCAAGCAGAAATGTGTCGTTATTTGGAGGAAAGCTCATGGTTAAAACCGCACCAGGTAGCTCAACACGTTGGTGACTCCAAATGACAGCAAGAAGTAGCTATTTGAAAAATTTGAACTTCATACACAAAAATCATGTAACATGAAGTCAGTAAACTCCACACAGTACGCTCATGTTTACAACGCGGCTGGTCTGTGTGGCTTCATACCAAAGGGACGAGAGAGGAAAAGATGAAAAAGTATGTCCAGCTTTCTCTGGACAGAGCCTCGTCGGTTTAGGAGACAGTTTGTATTTCACTATTAAGTTTTGATGCATCATTTCCTGTGGGCAGAGAAGTGTACATACCAGACACCAGAATTTTTTTTGCACAAATAGGGGGGGATGCTCTTCTTTATTGCAGCCCCACTTAGTGATTTGGGCTGACAATACGGGTGTTTTTTCACAAACAAATCTTGCCTAGTGTAGCTTCAAACTTAGAAAAGAAAAAAAAACACGTTACACCTGACCCTGTCACCGCCGCCCCCGTTCACATTCCTGAAAATACTCGCTAGACATCTGAGGTCATCCATGGCTCTGACAAGTCTGTAAGCTATCTGGCAGCTGTCAGTCTTGATGTAGCCACTTGCAGAAGCCCCAGCTGGTCAGCTCGCCCTTATTTATGGGATGGAATTGAGCTGCTTCCCACTCACCTGGTCCCTTGCTCTCCTTGTTATTGGTTAATGTGATTGGATAGATTCAATAATGGAATATGATGTATTATTTATTACGCAGAGTTAAGCATGACTTATTGAGTGGAGTTTGTCCGGCTTCCTCCAGTAGCAATTGACCGCTGATTTCTTTTGTTATAGCTTTACTTGCACATTGGTAAACGTCAAAACAGTCAAGTACGAGAGGGAAGAACAAAGGAAACAGATGACAGCTTTAAGGTCATCTGCTAACTCCATCTGGGAAATGCTGAGACCCTAGATTATTAGTTTAGCCACGTTGGAAGTGGTCTGCCTGCAATGTCTTCAGGCCTGTGCAATTAAAATACAGCCCCATCCAGCCTCTAGCCTGAGAATGAATAGAAGGCAATTATAAAACCAGGGCCTAGTGAGCACAAAGAGAATGACACAGCCATCTTCTCAATGATATTGAAGTGGGGGAAAACACTGGGGACAAAATTATTGAAAAAAAGGGCATCGCACAGATGCCCAATTTCCTGATAACAGTGCCACCCCAGCACTTACGGCTATTCTTAAATTATCAGTATTTATGCCCTAAAGTTTCTCAAACCGAGAAAACAGCAATTGTTTTATTTAATTAATTAACCATTATTATTAAAAAAAAAATGCTATAGAGATCCTCATGTATGTTTGTAAAATACCATAGAAGCGCTACATTAGACCAGAATACATCAGATAATGACACATGTTCAGCAATTGGCATATGGGCCACAAATGAAACAACTATATCAAAATATCAAAGTGTGAAAATCACTTACTACCATGTTGACGAGCAAGTGTGAGACAGAAGTGGCACATGCTGAAGTACAATTTTAAAAAAGCTTTTTATTATTTTGATGTTTTTTTTGTTTTTGTTGCTGTAGTGCAGTTCTAATGGATACAATTAAGACACTTCATGCCTATTGAAAAAGTAATCTGACTTGCCTGTAAAAGAAGCTGAAACCCTCTCTCTCTCCCTCATGTTTTTGTCTTAGGATCCACACAAAAGTTAAACTTTTCTTTACATTTGTTTAACTTGGTTCAAACATGGTTGAGCAACATGATATGGTGAGTGCAAGTGATTTTAGGTCTTCACTAAATTATAGAGGGATAGTTCTGGGATGCCAGAATTTACCGTTGAACCTCCTGCCATCAAATTTCTGAAGTGAAGGCCCACCTCATGACAGACCTGCTCTCACCCACTATGACATCCAAGCAAGGTTTCCACATAGGCAATCACGTAGCTTAATAGCACAAGAGAGAGATCCAGTCAGTGTACCAGTAACTAATCAGATCCAGTGTACCAGTAAATATAAATGTTTAAAAAAATCTGTATGGTCCACATTGTAGCCTTTCCACTCTCTTTCGCCAAGCTAGAGCCCTTGCACCATTGCATTTGGCTAACCTTTGCCCGAGCAAAGTAACGTTCACGAGGCTTTACTCATTCATCAATGCCTTGTAATATTCATTATCTAGCTTGTTTATCTCAAGCTTTGAACAAACCTTGCCATTTTTGAGAAGAGTTATTGTTTCAACTGGACAGCGGTGGGACAAAGGTGTTCCCTCTCGTGTTTTTAAAAATGTGTACTTCAAACTGTGGAGTAGCTGAACAACGACAAGGTGGGCCAAAAGGTGGGCATCCAATCACACCTACAGTTCGTTTTCTTCGTTCCAAACCATTGTGGAAAAAAAGTTTAATTTGTGGATTTTTTTTGTGTGTGGTTCATTTAGGTTCACCCTGCCCAATTACAAGCAAACCAGGGCTTGTAAACAAAAGCCACATGACTCACAAGTGGCTCCTTTACCGGACAGTTTTGGTAACCTGTCATCCTGCCAGGTTAGAGATTTTGGCAGCGGAGGGAGTGAAATCAAATCCGATGCCATTCCCTGTAACTTTATCTAGGCATTATGAACTTCAAGTCTTTAGTATTGTGCCTTGAAATCATTTAAAAAGTAGGAAAAAAGCAAATGATGAAATAGTTTCACTTGTTTCCAATGTAAATTGACTTCTTTAAATGAATGTCATCAATCAATGGACATTATTTCGATTGTAGATGACTGATGCGCCTTATTTCAAGACATTAACTCAAACTCAAAACAGGTGAAACCGCACTGGAAATGTGCAATTATCTCACACCAGTGTGGCGCTTGGAGTCGTGTGGAAGTGAGCACGCTCAGCAAATGAAATTATTCTGCCAAACTGGTATTGCTTTAAGCATTGAGAAATGAGGCCCTGTGCATTCGCTAAAGGTTGCCAAAGAATACTCAGACACAATGTGGCTGATTTCCTGGGGACAAGATGCCAGAAATGTTTGACGTCTTATTAGGTCTTAAGATGTCTTGTTTAAGAATGCTGTGAGAGGCTTGGCTAATTAAATTGGCTTATGAGCAGCGTGTGACTGCTATGCATTGTGGGTTAATGATTCTGGGAACAAGCAGAAAATATTCAATGCTTTAATGTCTCAATAATGAAAGATTCCTAAGCTATAACCAAACAGCATTTTTTTGCCTACTGTTTTTGGATTACAATATTTACGCAAGCAACTATATGATGCATCGACATGCATTCATACACACACACACACTCACAAACACCTGTATCTCTTTTGAATGTGAGCCACAGGATACATGACAGCTTTAAAGGTCAGGTTGCAGATTAATGTAATAGACAGATAGTAGACAAGCCAACATGGATGAGCCCATATTGAGTGTAGGGCTATTCTTCAACACTAGTCCAGTCTGGTCTCCGTGACCAACAGCAACTTCACCGCACCCCCGTTTTTTATCAAAGTTGCCGGACTGCTGCTCTAATTACTCATATAATGAACTGCACTTTTTGCTTGAGATGTTTTGAGTACTTTTCCCAGACTTTCTATTATCCAAGACAGTATACTGCCATCGGAAGTTTGTTAGAGAGACCAAAGCATCTTGATAATGTGAGCATGAGGAAATGCTCACAGTCGAGGCTAAGAAAAGGTCACTCTGACAGAAAAGAATTAGAAAATGACAGAAATGTCAGGAGGCATTTTTATTAAAATGCCAATATTTTGCTGTATCATTCTAAGCAGGTCATCAAGATGAGACCTTTATACTGCTTTGCCTTTCTGTCAAATTCTGGCATTTTCTACTAGGGGAAATCATATAGGCCCATTTAATTTCAAGGGGGAAAACGTCTCCTTTCACACACACATATCCACACTGTATTTCAACTGCTGAATTTAAGTCTAAAGTTTCATTGCAGTGTCGACCACAGGAATGCTAGAAGAGGGTCATAGCACAATGACTAGTTGTCCACCTACTGTAATTGTTAGTTACTTCACAACTGCCTCAGCTGAGCGTAGGCAATTTTTTTGTGCGCAAAATGTAATAGCTGATATTCGGAGAAATCAATATTTATATTTTCCTCAAATTCAAACTGTCCCAAAGATAGATCCCTCCTAAACAGAGCCATCCACACACCCCACACACACACAATGATTTAGCGTTTGGTTTAATGCAATTTTGTGGTGCTGGTATGAGCTACTCTGTTTACCGAATGAGTTATTCATACATTTTATTTCCTTGCAGGTACATGGTGAAATTGATGGAATATGTGTCAAATCACTTTCTGACATCTGCTCCTATGTATCAGCCACTAAGCCCTTGCATTGGTTCCTTCATTAGAGAGGTGACACTAAACTCAATCAAGACTTGATATCCCTCTAGCACCTGAGCTAAATTGGATTTTAAATAAATGTCAGAGTGAGTTTTACATTAACATTGGAGAGCACAAATGGAAGTTTGGTATCAGGTTCAACCAGAAACACAGACATATTGTTGAAGAGGTATGCAGGTCACATTGGGTTGCCTACCGTCGGAGGCCGGACCAGAGTTTTTGGATGAAATGCAATCAAGTTTCTATTCATCACCCCAAAAATGTCATCAGGTGTCATTCTAAATGGTTGTGATTTCAGTCTTATTCACTGCCCAGCTGAAGTGTGTCTGGTGGTTTGATGATCTGGCAGCGCTTTGGTGGTTATCACTGGTTCTGATCAGCTCGTGCTCTCCCTAACCAATGCTCTGACATTTTGTAGGATGAAAATTGTTAGTAGCCGAAATACCGCAAGATACAACCTCTTTTCTTTTCCAATGAAAAATGGCAAAAAGGTCAAGTTGTGTTGTCAAAGTTAAGATGGGACACCTACAATTGTGTGTTCCATTATGATAGAATTATATATATATTATATATAGGGATTTAATGAGTTAACACGCACCGACTCGCATAACAGAGGCCTCTACAGATATCGTCTACTGTGCTCTTACCAAAAGGTCAGTCCAATCATGCGATTTTCAATGGTTTCATTTCATGTTAGTTACCGTGGCCAATGCATATTCCCTCTTCTAAATGTAGGTGGGGATATTATATGAATTACCGTTTGATGTTTCAGCTCCTCTGATCTGAATGTAATTACTTTGCAAACCCTCAGGTTGGCCTAGCGGTTAGAGGCCGATCCATCACCGTAGGGTCGCTGGTTCGATCCCCGGCACCACCAGGGGGGCGTATTCCAGCTGTGAGCTTGTGATTGGAAAATGACTGGTGTCACAGCCAACACTAGCAAGTACCCTTGAGCAAGGCACTTAACCCCAAAAACTGCTTCAGGTCCTCTGACCTGAGCTGCATGTGTGTGTGTATCTAGTCAGGGGTGTGTGAAAAATGCATTTCGTTGTCTTAGTACTTGTACTCTGTGCAATGACAATAAATCTTAATAATTAGAATGAATTAAAGCACCGTAAAGAATGGCAATGGGAAAATTACACTTTGAACACATTAATTGCTCCCCTTGTAAAGCTATTTTAAACAAAATATGATTGGAGCCTAAAAGTAAAAAAGGTAATAATACTGTGTCTCCATTCCGTCTTATTTCAAAGAGTAATTTTCCAACCTTTTTGATCAAAACCAACCAGGGAAGGGAACAAAGGTGTGATCAATATCTGAGGGTAGTGACCTGATAGATTGGACAGACAAACCGTCCCCATGGCCACCTGCTCTCATAAAATTTGGAGGCTGGGTCTAAGTAGTCTTTCAGTAGCTTTTCAACTATTACCAAGAGGGAGCAGCTGAGGACAAGCAGAATAGGTACTCAAATTCCTCATACAATGTCATTTTTTACATTGCACAACCTTGACTTCAGTTCATTTCAAATTCATTTGATGTGGCTTGAACTAATTCCACCTTCCAACTTTTCAACACAGAAAAGTGTTATAGAAATCAAGACTAGTGGTGGCTGGGTCTGGGTTTTTTATGTAGAATTAAAAAAAATATTTCTAACATAATTTAAAGCCTTGGTTATTTTGGCTACATGTTTTGCCTAAATTGTAGTAATCAGCACCTAGTACATTTGGAATTACTATCAACTCCTGATGAAATAGTTCTGCATAATGCTGTTAACACATTTCCCCCTCATTTCCTCATTTCCTGTGAAAACAAGTGATCTGGGTTGCCCCTTTATCAGCTACCCACTCAGCACTGCTACAGATAAACCCCCTCTTACTTTTTTACCAAACCGCTTATCACTCACTGTACCATGCTGTGGTCACAGCAAATACAGCAAAAAGAAGACAAATCTGCTCGTCTGTGGAAGTGACTGCTCCAGATATGCCTGAATTATAGATTTGCCTCAGAAGTAAATATTAATAAAAAGTGTCTAACTAGCCAGCCAACTGGGTAGTTGACTCCTAGCATGTTATTTGATGTGATCAATCATTAGTGTGCCTATACATTAGGAATTATTCCTTACAGTCAAATTTTGCTGTCTAGTAGCTTTGGAATAAACTGTTTTCTCTTCTGTCACACATAAAATGACTTAAATGTTATTAGCTGTAATTATTCAATTGTTTCAAACACCTTAAAGGAACACCACTATTCATATCCTATATAGGGAATGTGTTACCTTGATGAATAGAAGCAAAAATCATTCAAATACACCCAATATTGGCAGAGAAAATTCTATTTTTCTGGCTTATAGAGCTTCTCCAACAGATCCTACAATACCAGTGTTTCCGGTAGGCTAACAAGCTAGCACGCCTGTTTAGCTGTAAGCGCATTTCCAACAACAAAACACTATTCTAAACAATACTATTCTGCTGTTCTATTCATGACATGAAATAATTATTGTGTTCTTACATTTGTAGTCTCTGCCTAACCACCAAAGTACGAATGATCATTAGAGAAACTACTAAGTGAAACTAGTAAGTGTGTACTACTACTAACATAGTCACATAGTATTACCCATAGTTTTACCCAAAAACACTGGCCACAACATCATTGTTGACACTGTACAGTGTTAAAATTTCTCCAGAGTAACAGACTACTACTTCTACGCACATTATGATTTATTTAATACAATTACAAACCTCACATGATCAAT
Organism: Gephyroberyx darwinii; assembly: GCA_900660455.1. Taxonomy (NCBI): domain Eukaryota; kingdom Metazoa; phylum Chordata; class Actinopteri; order Trachichthyiformes; family Trachichthyidae; genus Gephyroberyx; species Gephyroberyx darwinii. The sequence continues at coordinate 17,251 of CABFOQ010054523.1, forward strand.
TTCTTGTTGTATTAGGTGCCAATGCCACAACCGGGTGCTCTGCCAGGGCTTTCGGGCCCCATGAAATGGTATCACATTGGGCCCCAGGTCACCCCAACCCTGAACAATCGCTGTAACCACCTCCAGACCCTAATGACCCATTCAAAGCTTTACACAACTCTACAACTGCAGCTCTCTTGCAGTAATACTTGAGTCTTACTGGCAGTGAGCTATGGAAACACTGTGCAGTGTTACATGCAGATCTGCATAGAGTGGAGCTTGCTTATCATGATCTGGGGAACTATCGCTCACTAAACGATACCTGAGTTTCATATTTGAAAGAAACATAGAAAGACAGAGGATAGCCTTTTTCCAACATTTGCATTTTTGTTGTCTTCTAGTAACTGTCATTCAACATAGTGCTGCTGACCTCCTCCTTCTTCAGTTGGGACCGGTTCAGTGGCTGGGTGAATCTGCTGGGCCTGGCACCATGGACATTTGATTTAGTATGAATATCTTGCTCAAAAAATGTTTGTGTTGATTCAATTAAATGTGAATACTAACAGATTTTTTTTTTATTACGAATTTTGCGAGCAGGCTAGCACTTCACAGTCTAAGGAGTTAGCTAACAGGTTAATTTGCACCAGTCACGGACTGATAAACTCACTTTTCTTTGTGAAAAATTGTGTTAGGTACTTTCACACTCTCTTTTGTCTCTCCTCTCTTTCCTTTCTCCGTATACCCAGATTTTGAGTTTAGCAGGAGACATGACACCATACCACGTTTGTCATCATTGTTAGTAAGTTTTAATTCCCTGACTAGTAGGTGCCTCGTGAGAGGGCAGGACTAAACCATTATGTGGAAATAGAGGGGGAGACAAATGCTGTCTGGATGTTTACTTCTGCCAATAAAGAAAAGAAAATCGTTAGTTTTGTTAGTACACATATTGTAAGCAAAATATTTGTATTACAATTTGGATGACTGGTGAATAAAACGTTTTTAACCCTATTTACCAATATGTTAACCTCAGATCAATCAAATCAAATAAAGATATCTACTCCTCATCAGGACTCAACCAATCTTTGCCCAAGTTATTTTTGGAAAGTGAGCTTTTGTCAGATTTGTAACAAGTGACAGATTCACATATTACTCTTTTTTTTACCACGTCACTTTATCTCCCAGATTATAATTAGAAGTGTGTGTGTGTGTGTGTGTGTGTGTGTGTGTGTGTGTGTGTCACAAAAAGAAAGCTTCCTCAGTATAACTGCGGAAGCATCATTATTGTAAACACACTATATCAACTATTTCACTATGCAACATACTTTACAAACAAGAAAAAAGCCTTTACCTGCGCCTTGTTTTCAATCCATATACCTTTTATAATGAAGACCAATTAAAGTGTAGAAGCTTGAGACCTGCTTGGTGGTAGAAGGATGAATACGTTCTGACATGCCTCATAGCACCAGAATAATTAGGGGAGCTGGATGCAAGAAAAGGGCCATGCAGAAATTAGACTGCGAGGAACGAATTGGCACCGACCTTTTGGAAGTAGGTACAAGATTGGCAAGAGTCACTAGAGGAAATGTGTCCCACAGGGCAAAATAGCTGCAGGCATATAGAGCCACTGGCAAGACCTTTTTGAAAAGGAATAGTAATACTATAGAAAAAGTCCTGTTGGCCTCCTGGCAGTTTCTTACAATGAATGTGATTGTCGGCGGTGGGTAGATTTAACTTTTCCCTATTTATCAATAGTTAATGAGTTCCCAAATTCAGACGGGTGGAAGAGTGTAAATTAGAGCAGGTGGAGTGGGAAAAGTCAAACAACTAGTCAATCAAGCAATTATTAAAGTTATCTGCCAAGCAGTTAGTCTTTGTTTGAAGGTTTCATTAGGAAACACGATGTCTGACAAAAACTCTTACAAAATAAAAGCTTTGTATGAATCTTCCCAGGATAATAGTGAAGTCATACATTAACTATTAAAGACCTTTGCTTTGACATTAGAAATGCCAATAGACTTTGGGATATAAGAGGAGGCCTACGAGCCATCAATTTAAGGGGGTAAATATAATTATAACTTCCCTTGTGTGGATTTGAATCTTACAGCACTGGTTTGTACAGAAAGTCAAAATTAAAACCACAGCTTGGTCTTTCCAGTGTTAAACCCAGTGACAGTTATCTGTACTGTAGACCTACCATTAATTGGATATATTTATCATTCTACATTTCACTCAATACATAGCAACTTCAAGCTCTAGAACTTCAAGCTCTAGAACATCTCAAATGAAAAAAAAAAAAAAAATGTTGACAGCCAGTAAAACCACACTTTTTACTCAAGCAACATAAGATGAAAGATAAATGATCCCTGTGGGGAAATTGGGTCATCGCTAAATCAATCTCTACCTGTCCCCAAAGCCCAGCAATGTTGTACCGCCTAATTGAAGGATCAATTTTATGCAGGAAAAAGTTTTATTGATTTAAATTAGTTTTACATATCCAGAGGGAGTGGTAAGGAGCAACTGTTACTCATTGCAACGGCTCCTTCTCAGTACAAAGCTTCAGGGACAGGGCACGGCTGTTCTCAATATTAGCCCTCAGACATCCTTGTTAAGTGTGCTTGCTTTGAGTGGCACACACATATCACCACATGAGTTATTTTTATTCCTAATGTCATTTTTATTCTTAGTTGTGTTATTCAATTTTCTTCTATTCTATTCTGCTGCAACAAAGAGATTTGTATGTGTACCTACCTACCTACCTTATTACTGAGTATTATGGCTGTACATGCATAGCGATAATTAATTCATATATATTCTATCCCATGTTCTTTGCCATATTTGCCCTCTAAACGGCGTCTTTGATTACAGTCGTAAGAACAGGCAGAACAAGGGCGGCAAACACATTCCAGCAGCGAGCGCGGTGAGGTGAAGTGTTTGTAGAGCCATGTCGAGGTGGGCGTGCTGATAAATGAAAATGCAGCGGGGGAAAAAAGTGAAATGTCATTTTTTTAGGTTAAGCAAACTTGTGCGACTTTTCCAATTAAGCGCGCGGCGTCGGTTTCACTGAATGCGGGGGTATATGCTAACAACGCGCAGCACGGCAACAGCCGAGCGTAAAGCAACAGCGCCGGGGTCAGGATAATCACTTTGCTCATGACTGCTTGATAGAGTGTGTTTCAGGAATGATTTAAACACCAGATTTGACATAAATATGACAAAACCCAGAGTCCATAGTGCACTTGACCATGCTTGATTAGACCGCAAAATCCAAGATGGATTATACAGTATTTCATCACACACCAAAATGTGACCTTTTACTATCCGCCTTTTCCATATTAAATTTCAAATTATATCCTGTTAATTTGTGGACGAAGCATATTAAATGAAACCTTGAAACCATGAAGTATAGTATAGAGGTTGAGACCAGGAGGTAGGGCTGTATTTAATTTGGCATGCCGGTGCCCTGTCTGTGAAATGAACTAGGATTTCAGGACAGCAGTAAGCGTGTAATAGTGTTCCTCTGATAAATTACCAATCAATAAACTGAAATATGACAAACTGATTAGTTTTCCATCACAATCAATCATCATTAGCATTGTTGATATTGAAAAATACAAGTGTTACCCTCCTCAACAATGGTAGGTTCATGACTTGATGTTTAATTTATTTACACTGTAAATGTGCGCGCTCATATGAAATGCTTTAAACGCTACATGAGAAGGTAAATAAAAGTCACCATGTATCTTCAATAATCAATAATCCCTTTTTGAGGGGAGGTCAACTGAAATGGTGGCAGACTGTACTATGAAATAGCAGAAATATTTATTGTACAATACTTGTATGCATGCATTCAAAAAGGTCCTGTGTGACCTAATTTTCACTTGAAATGGATTGCAATTGAATGTATTATATATCAATCGCAATATATATAAAGAAACTGATTATTGCTCAAAATGTCTTTTCACAATCCCACATAGTTAGTAAGTGTGGCCCACCTGGTTAACTGGGATGTTTGAATGTCTAACCAGGACCTCCTGAACATTAAGTGGCACCTTCTTGGTTACCTTCTTGGGTTTTGGACATTTTATCTTTGCTCCAGTAATGAAATAACTCGCCCTAGAATCATCTCTGAAGAATGACAGCGGGAGTAATGCCACTTTGTGGACTGTTTTCTCCCCGCTGTGGTCAGAGTCCTTTTTTTCCCTTTTTTTTTGCATTTCAGACTTGGCACACACAGGAAATGGCAGAGCTACTCGAAGCCAGTGAAGAGGCAAGAAGGATGTTAAATGTTAGATTCAGGATGGGACAGGCGCTGGTACTGTCAGATAAGCGGCAAGCTGAAATCGTAGCGCGCTAGCCATCCTCTGGGAAACGCCTGCATGTCAGTAAGGTGAAAAAAAATTGGGAGGAAGAAAGAGCGGGGGATGGATTCACACTGAGCCTTCAGAGACAATCACATGAAGACTTCTCTAATATTGTAAAATGTAAAATGTTAGTGGATGGAACAATTTCCATTCATCTTTCTCTCGCCGCGAGAGCAAGGCATCGCAGCAAAGAATAACCAGCATCAAAAAATGTCTATCATTTTGTGGCGGGTGATGGGTTTGTTGAGCACCGGTGTCTGTGCAAGTCTGAAGTCTCTTGACCGCCGAGCAGATGCCCCATTCTTGAGTAGCGGCAGTAAACATCGGCAGCATTATCAAAGGCCTCAGCTTGCCCTGCTCTCCATCAAGTCTCCACTCAGCTAATGCCTGCATCTGTAATGTCCCAGTGGCTGCCTTATCTCCCCCGGCCACTTGGATTCATTGCCAACCTCCGGTTCATGGCAAAGCTCTGATCTGAAGACAAGCTGCTCGTGTGCCAAGGTGGGCAGCAGAAAAAAGTGACCTCCCACCACCAGCACTCATCTCGCCCACTCGCGCCCGTGTGTGCCAACCTGCACCGCGGCACGCTCCCCGACTGTGGGACTGTGGGAACAAATGCAGGGCTCTTTTAGTAGATTACCCTGTGCTGTCCCCGTGTGTCGTCTCTCAATTTACAGTCGTGCGGAGAGTGTGGTGAGGTTGGAGCTTGTTACCCCCAGCAAGACGCGTCAACATGATATTGGGCTTATATTGAGGTTTATATTCATCGTACAGGCAATATGAAGGATTCCAGGAAGATTAGAAAGGCTCCAGCCTAGATTTGATTACACTGTATGATTTCCACATTGCATTGTTTTTTGTTTTTAGTGAAATAGTGAATAGTGAAAATAAAGGCATACAGTCTCCTGTAGCATACAATACAATATGCACAGAGCATCTTCCTGGTATTTAGTTCACTCTAATTCAACCATGTAGCTCCTCTGACAGAAGACCAGAGGAAAATGGAGCAGAGTGTTGGCGGTCTTGTTTTCTAGCTTTGGAGCGATTTGTTCATGTTCACAAATCAAGGCTTGTACCGCCCCAGATTGTAGGAATAACACATGTGAATTCTACTTTTCTTCTAAGCAACAGATAAAACTAAAGTATTTAAAATATTTGTTATGTATTGTTAAAAACAAAAAAAATCCCTTTTAATTGCCCTTCTCAAATATTTAATCAATGTGTAATTATTGACTAGCATATAAAATGAATGTCATTGAGCATCCAGTCTGGTGGTCTTTTGATAGCCACAGGCTGCCATTATTTATTCATATACTTGCATGAATAAAGTCATCTGTGCTGCTTCAAGGGTATGTTACAGAATATCACGAGGCTCATTTGCTTTTCAACAATTCTCAGCTGCGATTATCAGTTCTCAGAACATCCAAAGCTTTTTCTTTTTATTATTGTCACTGTAGATGTGGGCGTTGAAAAAAAACAAAAAAAAACATATGACAAACGCGCTCCCTGATACCTGAAAGATCAGCGGCAATTTACAAGGCGCTCACAGCAGCGTGACAGCCATTAGAAGCTGCTGGGACAGGCCTGTTGTCAAAGCTTCCAGAGAAAATATTTCAAAGTGGGTACATCACTGTCATCTTGATCCCCCATCCTGCTTAATTAATATTACAGCTCTCTGTGGCCGAGCGGGTCTGGTCCGACTCACTTCAATGGCTAAGAAAAAAGGCTACTCCGGTGAGGTTGTGAGCCAACAGGGGGGATGTGGTCAGGCGTGCAAAACAGCCGCGGTGTGCCGGATCAAACGCACCCCCGATCGTCCTCCGTCCTCCGAACCATTAACCTTAAAACAGGGTGATGGATAGTGCAAAGTCAGATCTTTCACGGCTCTGTTTGAATTAGGTCTGTGTGGGAAGGCAGAGATAGGGAGCGAGAGAAAGCAGACAGACAGACAGACAGACGGAATATATTGAATAATGTAGATACACACTCAAAACCCAACTTCATGAGATGTCTTCTTGGAGTCAAGCTGTGGAGTCTACATTATCGTTACCTTCTCTGCCGATAAAACCTCAAAGAGACTTCATCTGTGTCGTGACCTTTTTACCGCCCCATATGTGAAGAAGGTTTCAACTGTTTGAGGGCTGATGCCGATATTTTTGGATTGAAGCTGCCAATTATCTTTAACTTTTCATGCGAACAAAAATTACAAGGATTCGTTGTGTCCTGTGAATGTTTCATTCTTGTCAGGGTGGAAAAGCCTCTGAAACAGCATTTAGACAACGGGCCACTAAAACGCTCCACTAAAACCCAGACTAATGAAATGTTTTAAGGGTTAGCAGCTCTTTAGGGCAGGCCCACCGCACCTATATCAATATAGGTTAGACCGATATATCAGTCTAACCCTAATGCAAATAACACTCTACATTGGCAACTGACTTGGAAAATCCCGCCCTAAAACATTTTGCTACTGTTTAATGGTGTATTTCTCTTCTTCCTGTGGATAACTGGCCAAACGTAGGTGACGTGAGACATTTCCAGCAGCTGTAATGGCGTTTAATAGCAGAAAATGTTTCAGCGATCTAAAACATCAACGGTAAACGTCTGGTTTTGGTGTCAGCCCCTCAGAATCAAAGAGCAAGGGTTACTTTCTAGACCAACGTTCAACAATCACACAGGGAGAAATCCAGGTTGATGATAGCTAACAAAATAAAAGCATCCAATGGTGGAATTTTCCTTTAAAGGCTTTTAATAATTGGGACAATGTTCTCTACCACAGCATTTTCGACTAAACTCTAATCTAAAATGTAATATAAACTCAATTTATAAGAGACTGTGTACGTTTCAATACCCAACTATATCCAACAGCAAACATTGATCCACTGAATAACACCGAGCAGAGATAGAGTGCGAGGCATGGCTGTGGCTAACCTCATTTGAGCGAGTTGATTGAGAATGCGCCCGTCAGATAGGTGAGGGGTGAATTTTTATTGCGATAAGGTGCTACATTTATGTCAGCTGCTTTCATGCGTTCTTGCTGAGGTGCAGAAGACGAAAAAAACCTGTGGGGTAAAACATGATTATACACAGGGGATGTCAGAAAGGTGCATTATTACTTTTCTATAAAGTAGCATTGGTAATGAATGTGGAAAATTGTCCATTTCCTTCTTGGTCTATTAAGCTGAATATCAATATGGAAATTACATATTAACCGGGAACAAGGTTTCACATATTGGTGTGTGTGTGTGTGTGTGTGTGTGTGTGTATGCAGCGCACGTGCGTGTTTGCGCGTTTCTGGATGTTTACCCGCTGCTGGCAGTCTGTATGATGAGGCAGATGATTATGTGGATTTTTTTGGTTCACATATTATGATCATCATAAATATGAAGTTGATGACTGAATTCAGCAGTCTCTTGATTATCTGATAAGGTTAATTTCACTGTCCAACATAAACACCAACCGTTGGGATATTGCAGTACTTCCACATATGGTAAATACATCATTCTCTGACATACCAACTCATAAAAGATATCAATAATACATCAGGATGAATTTGAGCTGCTTGATGTAGCAGAAATTCATCAAAGTCAGCAAACAGGAGAGGACACAGACTCTTTTTCAAATTGCCAAGGATCCGTTCAATGAGCCATACTCACAAGTAATTTATTCTCCCGTTTCTCAAGCATCTGTACAGTTTGTAAAAGCTCCAATGTGTTTGGTCAAACAGTCAGATAAGGAGCGGCGTCTAGATAAAGAGCAAGCTGAAGCAGGAAAGTGAATGATTTCCTGCACTGCATTTTAATGCTGCTTTTTAACCCCTTTCCTGAAGATTGTGACCACGGCTAAATATTTGATGCGATCTGCCCAGGCGTCACTATAAATCGAAACATTTTAAAAAAAAATTTATTTTATTGAATGACAGATGCAAGCCATACAGTGTACAATTAAAGCAATATTTTTCCTTCCATTTTCTTCACCTCAACAAACATCCCTCCCCTCCCGCCCTTGCTTTGGAGGTCTATAAGGTACAAGTTCAACACAAAATGACTTTGGATCTATATGAGAAAATCAAGCAAGAGTAGAAAATGGAAAATATCTTATAAATAAATTACGTTAAATCTTCTTATTGTTTTCAAGAATGGATGTATACATAAAAATGAAATAATAGTATTACTGATAAATAATAGGAGATAAGGACAGAGGGGATGCGATTGAGCAGAAAATACAATGAATAGGAATAATAAATAATGATAATAATGAAAAAAATGATGGGGAAAAGGATGGGGGATAAAAAGATAAAAAGATTATAGAAATGTGGACAGCCAACAAAATGTACAATGTGTTTCCATATACATTGGATTAAATAATAAAATCTTGTATGTTATATTTTCAAGTGGATGGGGTGCCACTCTGAGCGTGAGCCTTATCACAGGCAGTTTTATTATTGGATATATAGTCAAATACAAGAGTCCAAATTGAATTTAACTTTGAGCAGGACCAGAACTGATGGGTAAGTGTACTGATCTCTTGTTTACACCTCTCACATAAAGGAGAGCTGTTGCCAAGAAGCCTGGGCTTTGAATAATGGAGTCTGTGAACTACTTTGAATTGTACTAAGGTATGTTTGGCATTTATAGAACTGTGGTGAATATGTGGAGAATCTGGAGGTACCTATCGAAATGTGCTGATGGTAGCCCATGGGTCTGTTGTAATTGTTGGAAAGACACACGGTTTCCCTCAGCATACAAGTCCATTATTATGACAATATTATAAATCGAAACATAATGTTAAGCAATAAATGTCTTTAAGTTTTATGAAGGGTGCTTGCAAGGGCGTTAGCAATAAAGTTATATAAGCATATCCGTCTTGCTTTTGGGGAAAAGTGGGGATCCTGTCATGCAAGCGGTAACCGTGAATCCACGCTCCCCGTCCTCGAATGAAGCAAATATATCAATGTGCACTTAGAAAGATCAACTCAATTACGTGTGAGATACTGGCTCACCTTAACAATGTTTAATGCCTCAGTGGAAGAAGAAGGTGTGACATTTAAATTACTATGAGGTTCAAATTGACTGCTGTGTTCATTAAAAACAACCCAAGACACATGTATGAAACTGAAATGAAACACCCTCTGAGTGACACAAGTACAGGAAATAACCAGTTTTTAGTGTGACTGCAAACTAGGGCCCGAACAAAAAGCTAACATCTCTTCTGATATCTAATGATTTTTGATTCGCGAATCGCTCTGAATTAAAATTAAGACATCACTAACTAATACCACACAATAGCACTGCTTACTGTTCGTTTGTGCTCGGATGTGTGTGCGCTCGCAAGTGTGTGTGTTCACGGCACTGCTTTTAATCAGTGTTATGGATAGTTTTAATTTGGCAATGCTTAATATCCCTGTCCCCATTACACTCAGATAGTGTTTAAGCTGCAAAATTGAATTTTTAAAATGAATCATTGCAACTGCACCATGCATCAGTAGCACAGATAATTCAAGTTGAAAAATAACACAGCTTTTTTTTTTTTTTTCACTCCCCGGCCAAGGAGGATGGATAAGCTGCAGCAGAAAGGAGTCTGCACATCACATATAAAATTATGATAACTGCAAACTGTCTACCTTGAATAGGAAAAAGCAGCTTAATGCATTATATAGAGGACAAATGCAGCATTGTGGAGCTGCAGTATCATAAAGCATACCAAAAGATTTCACGTGTTAGTGTAACACAATGACAGTACACGTGCAAACAGAAACCTACGATTTGAAGCTTATACTATATGCAACTTTATCCTTCATGCAGTGGAGTTTAATGCTTGTCTATGCTTATCACTTTTCATGATCGTCACAATTTAATAGGACACTTTAACAATATAGCATGTTACGCCAGTGTCATATAAACGAGTGTGAATTTGGACCGGCGTGTTCTATAGCATAATACCTCTCACTACCCTTTCAGTAACCATAATAGTGTCAGCTATGACTGACAGCAGTGGTGGGTCTTAGAGTAAGCCGGCATGCCAGCTGGACAGGAATGCACTGCGGAGATAGTTTCACTTGAAAACCCGTCCCGCTCCAGAAAAGTCCCAGATGTATGCATCAATGCCACATGACTAAGGTCAACCAAATCAAGGGCTGATTAAAGTTGCTGATATGTAAGCCTGAAAAATGACTGGTAATAAAGGGTGGAAGTTACAAATGACATTTACCCTCCACTGTAATTGAGAAGCTTTTTGCTTGTGCTTGTACTTTTTTGAAGTCGGTTGTTTTACCGATTGCAAGCTGTATCTGCATTAAACCTGCACATGCATGTGGAGGAAACGTTCACTCCATCTAGTTACAGCATTATTGCTTTGCATGGATCTGTGGATAGCTAACACCTAATGTTATTGAATGATGACAATGAGTATTTTTCCATCATAGATCAAGTAGATCCAGTCAGACTTTGATAATGAAATTCATATTAGTATACAGTACTGTACATGCAGTATTAAATATTGAACTCTCTGTCATCGAGTCTTTTATATTGCACTTATAGAACAATGTTGTTGTTTTTTTTAAATCTCAGTAGAAAGTAACTCAGTTACAATATACTCAGAGTACAAGTTACTTTTACTCAAGTAGATTTTTACACCAATAGTTTACTTCTACCTAAAGGACAAACCCACCTGCAACACTAGCAGCTATTGGTGATGTACCTTACTTTTCTGGGCACATTTTGTTGTTTGGTGTATTTTTCTCATTCCTGCTGATAACTGGCCAGACGTAGACGACGTGATGTCACGTTGAGATATTTGCAGCACAGCTACAGTGGAGTTTGACGTCACGTTTTGGTGTCAGTTCCTCAGAATCAAAGAGCAAGGGCTTCTTTCTAGACCGACGTTCAACAGTCATACAGGGAGAAATTCATCAGAGAAGAGGAAGAGAGACCAATTTCTCTGGGGGTTGAAAGTTGTCTGGGAAATGGAGGAAATCCTTAATTGAAGTAGAAGTAGACAAGGCAGCTTGAGGAGAAGTAAAAAGCAAATTACAAACACAAAATAACTCCTGCAATGCATCAACATCATAAAATGATGATATCTAAAAGTGTAAGGATTTTTCAGGAGTTTCAGCAAAGTACCAGTATATCTCCTTGAGTGGGATATTTTCGGTGTTGAAATCTTACAGGATGCGCCGGCTTGGTCTCCTGCATGCATTGTGGAAGTGAATAGGGCTGGTAATTGAACAAAAACAGGAAGGAGTAGGCCACAGTGTACTGACATGCAATGATGAAGGGAAACATCAGCAGTGGGGAGAACAGCAACAGTATGAATGCTTTGACACATGCGGCCAGATGATTTGACAACAGATGGAGACAACACTGCTGTGCTCCAGCTCTTCATTAGGAAACCTGTCAGCTGAGGCCTCTACCTGTTACCTGTGTTGATAGCTGGCACATTATGTTCCCGGTTGCAAGTCACCTTTGAAAAATTAAAGCATTTCTCTCTTCTGCTTGTGTGCCGTCATTTAATTAGAGGGAAGGCAGCACACATACCGATTACTCTCCCAAGCCTTCAACCAAAATAGGCATCATTTATAACAGCAAAACATCATTACTTTGCACAACGGATGAGCCAAATATCACAGGTATGCAGAAACTATGGCAATACGCTGTCTGTGACACCTCATGAAAAATAAACCTGTTCAACTCAATATTGATATAGAAAAATCTGAGGTTGGTTTTTCATTTGTGATGGGTGCAGGGTAAATTACCATCATACTGGGATCAGCAGTCACCCACATAATCGGTACCCTAAAAATAAATTTGTGTTTAAACTAATTGACGTAATTAATCCAACATTGAGTCCCTCCCCTAGTTGGGTGATTCATAGATGCTCCTCTGTATCTGCCATTACTGTAGAGTGTGACTGACTAGCTTTAATGATATGGGCGCTATGATAATCCTAACTTTTATTCATAACATTTCCAAGGTGCATCAATCAAAGGTGCCCCGGAGAGTAAGGAAATGATATCGCGAGTGTGGGTAAATCTCTTAAAACATCTCCAGGTGGCGTCTGAAATGGGGTTTAATGACAATACTCTTCCCACTTTAGGGGGAAGCCTGTGACAGAAGATCAGGTGCAGGCCTGCCTCTGTTTTGCCCAATAATCTAAACTGATTCTGCGAAAGGCTAATAGATGGCATCCGATTTACATATAAATTATTGTGAAGTCTCCGGTGATCTATGACTCTCAGATCTGATTTAGTAGCGAGGAAACGGTAGGGGGAGGAGCCAGAGCTACAGGAGGGGGAGTTTGAGGAAAGATGGAGCGAAGCAGGGAGAATACATCGAGACACAGGGAGGAGCTTTTACTTTAGCGATTTTAATCATATATAAGATTCCTCTCTACCTCAATGGTACTTACACTGCCAGGATCTGTTGGTTCAATTCCCACTGGGGCCAACGATTATAAATTGTATGCTTTCACAGCACAAGTAAGGTGCTTTGGATAAAAGCATCCAAAATGACACATTAAATATCAGTATTGTGTGATATGCAGCGTGCACTGTTCTTAAAGGGAAGGTTTACAATAGTCAGACCCCTAACCTACTTTACTGACCGCTCAAATCCCCTCGAAGGACTTGCTGGAGTGCATTTCTGTTGAAATCACAAAAAAATCCTCAAACTGACTTATTACTAATTCTGACTATTAATGCAGTTTATAAGGGTAAATGGAATGGCTTGCTGCCAATTTGGGAAGAGATTGCTTCAATCCCAATTGACTTATACTAGCGGTGGAAGTGTTTGAAAATGTTTCAAATGTTTTCAGAGGGGGTTTCATTAGCAATCATCAAAATAGTCTTCTAAAAGTCCCGAACCTTGCCTCTTAAGGTTGATTTATTACCATCCATCAATCACATCTGAGAGGTTTGCTCTGGCTTTTGCAGCATACGAGTGGTTGTTATTTCATACGAGGGTTTTTCAATTCCACACGCTCTATGTTAATTAATATGGTACTCTGGCATCATTGGCTGCTGAATTCACTGTGCTACCAAAGGCTGCTTTTTTCAGCAGTTTATTCTAGGGTTCGACCGATATTTGTTGTGAGTTTTCCCCTAGAACATTTTTCTTTGTCAGGGTGAACCAGGATTTAGACCATCATGGGACACTAAAACTCTCCACTGAAACCAGACTAATGACGCTCTTTTATAGTTAGCAGCTCTTGAGGGTCACCCAGCACATATTCAATGGTAGGGAAACTCTAAACGAACATTTAATTTATAAATTGGCCTAGCAGTTAGAGAGGCCGACCCATCACCGGAGGGTCGATGGTTCGATCCCCGGCACCACCAGGAGGGTATATTCCAGCTGTGAGCCGGTGATTGAAAACATGACTGGTGTCACAGCTACGGTGCCCACCAACACTGCCGAAGTGCCCTTAAGCAAGGAACTTAACCCCAAAACTGCTCCAGGCGCGCCGTTCAATGGCTGCTCTCTGCCCCCTGACCTGCATGTGCATGTGTGTGGGGTGATATGTTGTGTGTGTATCTAGTCAGGGGTGTGCAGAAGACAAATTTCACTGCATGTATGTGTATGTGACGATGAAAGTTCATTAATGAACCTGTTTCTCTTCTCTCTTTCTCTTCACTAAAACACATCATTTTACAATACATAAAATGTGAAAAGAAGATCAAATTCAATGGCAGATTTTATAGACTGTATTTCTGAATGTAACCGGTTGAAGCTACTCCTGTTTTAAAAGGACTTTTATGTTAAGGACTTTTACTATGACTTCCTGTGCTTGATCCCTTGAGCAATCAGACTTGCTTACTGATTTACCTTGATTGATTTCACCTATGATAAAAAGGCCTTGAGGCAGCATTGTGGTAGATCAGGGTTGGGCAGGAATGCCGGGGCGCCAGCACGCCACCATGGGGCTGTACGTGGCGATTTTAGAACTACATGGTTAAAATGTTTAGCTTTTCATTACCTTAAATGTTTGTGTAGATGATAAGTTGGTCATTTTATGTCTGTGTGGCTCAGCAGGTGAGTTTGGTGGCGTCCCGGAGCTGGTTTTATTGTTTTGACTGTGTCCTTACTGATCTGTGTTCTGTAGACTAGGGCTGGTTTTAGGCGTTCTTACTGTGTGACTTTTATTGGATAGTAGTTTTAAGCAAGCTTGTACATTCAGTTTTCATGGTGTGTGCCATGTTGGTTTTAGTGTCTTTTCAGACTCTTTGGTTGCGGTGGGTTTTAGTCACTTGTGTTGTGTCCGTTTTAAACTGAAATGTATTTGTCTTGTGTTTACTACCCTATCTTAGTCCCTTTTGGAACCAGTGCCTGCCAGAATACTAGTAGTTGTGTCTATGTATTTTAATAAACTAATGACATGTTTCCTGTTTGGCCTCCTTGCTTTTGTCCAGTTGCTCCATCAAAGAACCTGTGCTTTTAGTATCTGTTGTTTGTATGCCAGAGGACCATACTGCTTTTAAAAGGGTGGCATAGATGGTTTAAATGCACCCCACATTACATATAGTTTATTTCTAGATGCTAGGTGAGCTAGAAAAAAAAAAGCTTTACAGGGATTTTAGAAAAGGTAAGATGTGTTAGACGTGACAAGAAGCCATAATTATTAAATGGTATTTGCTAAGCAATATAGTACTAATACCATTATGAATGGTGACTTTGGTTATCAATTAACTGTTATACAGCTACAGGTATATATTTATCAAGTATTTTACAAGGGCTGTCTGACTCAGCCAACCAAAACTGAGGGCCGTAACTATCTGTCTGACGAAAATACTTTTTGACACCTTTGATATTTCAGATTGGTGCAGCTCTGATTGAAGTGATTTCTGGTTTTTCATCAACCAGTGCAATCCACCCAGAGAAGAGTTGGGAAACCTTCTGTGGCATGAGATCTACTTTTTCAGTAAATTGCTCAAGGTGAAGTACCAGGGCTGGTCAAGCATTTAGAAACTCTGGCTTGTTATGGAAGCCGTGTATTGAAAGACACTACATAATCCTTCTTCTACTCTTCTACTATTAATCCTTCTACTACAAGCTAAAGTAATTTACAAGCTTTCACCATAAAATAGTTCATCAGGACTGTCTGCAGTTACCAAGGAACAGTGATGGAAGGTAACGCATTACTAGTAGCATGATAGAGTAATCTTATTATTTTCCTCACTAGTACACTAGGAGTGTAACAAATTACTACTTCTTTCAGTAATACTAATCAGAGAAGTAAATCGTTACTAGGTTACTTTTGTGATCACCCATCATATCATATTTAAGTTTATAAAGCCAATCTTCATCCCTAGATTCATTTTCGTCAAAACTAAAAGGACATGTCGTGCGCCACACACTTGGATTAGAGATGGAAACGTTTACATTCAGCGGCTGGAAGTCCCATTACTTTGATTCTGTCAAGAAGAAAGACAACAAAAATATCATTGTCATTACTTTTTACTTTACAATCATTTAGCAGACGCCTTTATCCAAAGCGACTTACAAGTTACATTTGACACTATGTGGGGATCAAACCCACGACCATGAGACTGAGAGTCTCATGCTCTAACGACTGTCAATTGTAAACTATGGCAGATACTAAAAGCTAAGCTGCAGTTTGTGTTTATCAGTCACAGAAGTGCACAGGCGAGGTACATTGTTTATTTACAATCTCTGTTTTTTACTGGGGGGGGTAACAGAAAAGTAATATAATGAGTAGTGAATTACTACTCCCAGGGAGTAATAAGTTTACATAATTACTTTGAAAACGAGTAAGGAGTAAAGAGGAATATGTCATGTTTTCCGACTAACTTGCTCAACACTGCTAAGGAGTAACATCTTGCTGCAATGTGTTGCAAGGTAGAAATCATTCAAAATCAACATGATGAAACAAGTCTGTTATTTAGAAATAACAGACCTCAGAATGTGTTCACTGGCCCATCAGATTTGAGTATTCAACAAATCTGTGTAATAATGGAGGCATTATCGAGGCGAACCTGCAAAAAGGATGAGACAGATTGAATGAATCCACAGCTTGACTGACTGCCGGACATATTGTAATCAACCGGTTGACCCCAGGTTGCTCACCTCAGACCTGGAGGGCGGCACTGGAAACCCTCTCTTGAGAGGGCCTTAATGAGATCCTTTTGCATTAAGGCCCTATCCATAATTGCTGTATGATGCTCCATGTTGAAACACAGTTGTGCCACTATAGGCTTTGTTTACATAGTGATTTGTGAGAGCGAAGTTCTGAATTTCTGACTAATATTCACTGATAATTAATTAAAAGTATATGAATACATAGTGCATGAGTACATACACTCTTACAGTATATAAATATACAATTATAAATTAGAACTTAATTCTCCCATAAGGCACTCAATGCTACATGCCCCATAGCAATGCATGAATTGTTTAGTTGACAAATAACAAAAACACTTCCTATCTATCTATTTTTGGTATCGTTGTGCTGGTATGGATCCGAGTAACTCAACAGATAGCTAAATTGCCATGAAGACAGAGGCACATCCATCTTGGTTATGAACGGCAGTTACAGCTCTAAAAGTGCTGATCAGCCTCTTTGTGAAATGATAAACTATCAATGGCGAGCACATATAATGGCTTCCTTTAGTCTGTCTGATCATTCCAGCAAGTAGCTGAATGAATCACTCTAGTTAAAGATGTACAGTGTCGATTTCCTGTTAGTGGCTACCTCATTTATGTTTATTTAAGTATTGAGGATCTTTCAACAAAGGGATACAGAGGTTTATGATGCTGGGATGATGTGAGTGCGCTGTCAATGATTCTGCTGGGTTTCATTAACAGGCTATAAGTAAATCAATGGCTGCTATTTTATCATACCTGTCTATTACTGCCCTGATTGCAAAGGCAAGGTGAAATGTTGAAACCACAAAAATGTTTACAGTGTTACCAGTTAGCATATGCTATATATTTCTGTTAATGTGTTTTTTTGCTCTTTCGGGGAGAGGGCAAAAACATGATGTTAAACATAATAACATCTCTCCTCAAAATGGAACTAAACGAACAGCAAAGAAAAAAAACTTTTATTTTTGTCCTTGTTCTCTCCAGGCCATTAATTTGTGCAATTTATTTTCTAATGAGTCCAATTAGATTTAGATTACAAAAGGGCTGGCAAGTTTAATTAATCCATAATGGATAATTGCCCCAGATCATTTGAAACTTTCTCCACTGTATTGGATGCACTCAGAAATCAAGACACTGGTAAGGACGTTCTACATTCTGGCTTAAATATTTCATACTGCGTGCAAATTAAACTCCTAAAGCAATGAATCTATGAATCGGCTGCATATAAAATCAAAATACCGGTAAAGATACAGTACATTCTGGATTATTTATTATTGTAACTAACTACGGTTGTATTAATATCAACTGTAACATAATCCAGCAAGGTTTGTAGTGGATCACATCATAACATTGGTCTCCTCTCAACATGTGTCCATGTTAGGTGCAATATATACTTTAGGTGATGATTTAACAAGTTAAATAATGTCACACTGGTAATTCCATGCTAACTAGGTCAGTTTAGCATATATTTAAACGTGAAGTGTTTTATAATACAGCAATAATACACAGGAGGGCACTTGTCATAATCATATTCACTGTAAAGAAAGCCCTCAAGGACATTATGGCTTTCATGTAATTATCATATAAATAAAGTCTCTCCCCCTAACTGATGTAACACAACAGCGAGTCAATCTATTCCCAGTTCATGAAACTGATACATTTGTTGTTCTATAAACACTTGCTGTCAGGTAGGTCTTTCCCGGGAGAAGCATCGCAGGAAGTGATGCGTTGTATGTTTTCAGCAGCAATTTGTTTGGAAATCGAATTCTTCTCGATGTGTTATTGTCATCTACAGCCGTATTTTGAGTGTGTCAGCGGAGTATCAATGGTTCGAAACCCTTCCAGGAAGAAACATGCGGATGGGAAGTGAGTGCATCCCGTTCTTCTCTCTTTAGTACCAACTATTGTCAAGGTGCCCTTGATCAACGCGATCTACCCCCATTTGCTTCAGTGGAACTGCTCAGTGGCTAACAGCACAGGACTGGTTGTACCGGGCATCTCCCAGGAGTGAATGTCTCTGACTGTGCTGTTGAGAAAGAGTCTGTGTGTTCAGTAGATCTTCCCTGGGTGAGTCATGGCTAAAAAAAATGAAAACAAAATTGCACGAATTTAAATTTGCACCCATAAAATTGCAATCATGGCCCCTTTTTGTTACTTTAAACCTGGGTAGGACTTTTAGAAGTATCTGATTATTGAATGTTTACTTTTTTATTTTATTATTTGTAAGAGGTTTCTTGCAGACATATTACTGTAATAGCATTACATGAAACCCGTACCTAGTGAAAAGTTTTACCATCGCTTTGATTTAACTCTGCAGATCTGATAGTGACAGTGCTAGTCTCTTGAGGCATTTCACAATTAGCATGGTTGACGTGACCCAGAGCATCACTTCGGGATTCATAAATTCAAAATAACCAGGAGTCACACTGTTTGCTTCCTGCCAGCTCCCAGATAGCAGCATTATGTTGCTCACAAATGGATATGGACAGCTCCTGCTGACTACATTATTTTTTGACAGATGCTCTTTAGATTATTGAAGTTTTCTATGACAGGATACATGCAGGACGGTCAGCAATCACCACCTCATTCTTGGTCCAATTTACCATCTGAATTCAATAGTCCGATAGGATGTAGATAAATGACAAATGAGATGGATACTGAGACAAGGACAACCTTATGAGTCATTACCATGTCAATATAATGGTTTCGAAAAAACATTCTAAAAAAAATAAGCCAGAATTCATTCATTAATGTTCAAAAATAAAATAAAAATGATTTCATCCTGAAAAATGTTTTTGGGTGTGTTTGTTGAATATGAATATGTGAATATGGCTCAAGACCTTGATCTATTCTGTTCCGCAATATCTAATAAAGCAGAAATGCCTTTAAAATATATTTATTTAGTTCTTTAATATATTTTATAATGTAGGGTTAGCATCTAAGTACTTCTTCTTTTGTTCCAAAATCCTATGAAAAGAGGTTTCCCTGACCTGCTGCTGGTGTGTATTTGGAGGACCTTGGGATTAATGGATGGAGGTGACATAACCCCACAGTGAATCAACATGGTCAAGGAGGCTATGCTTTCACTCCTGTTAGTTTGTTTGTCTGTCTGTCAGTCAGCAGGTTGTCTCTAAATCTTATGAATTGGTTTCCATGAAATGTGGTGGAGAGATAGGCCTTGGGTCAGGGAACAATTGGTGTTGTGATTGTGATTGTGATTGTGTGTTATTAGCCATCACTATGGACATAATGGAGATGGCTAATGGCTTGATTTAAAATCCTAAGGGCATGTTTGCAGGGTCAATAAATCAATTTACCTGTAATTTTACGAGATAAGAATGATGTTTTGGGGTGGAACAACAAGGTAATTGCTCATTGTTGGAGGTTTGTGCTCCTGCTGTGAGGCTGTTGACTGGGAACTAACCAGTAACATATCTGGTCAGCTAACCATCACTGTGTTGCTGCAACACACATCTGATTTGCACACTAGCTAACATCTAGTAGAAGCCATTGTTGCCATTAGCAGTGGCTAGTAGTCACATGTTAGCATGAGCTAAATTAGCCTGCTGGCTAGTTAGCTAGCTAACTGTAGCTAACTCACTTTTACTGAGAAGAAAATGACAATGTTGTGTGTGGTGTGGTGTAGATCAATAATGTTCTATCAGACTCACTTTAAATACTACTAATACTGCTAAATACTACTTGAATCCACAAAAGGAATTGACCAAATTAAATGTAAAAATATACAAAAATGGGGGCAAATTGGTGTTTTTCACAGCACTGTATGTACGCATGGCTAACCACATAACCTATCAGTGCAAGTGTGCCAAAATCAAATAAAACTATGGTTAAAAACTTGTTGAAAATAGCATGAGTCTGAACTTAAACCCGAGTTGACCCGACCCAAACATCCTTACTTTCCACCGCATTACTTCAGTGTCATCACACAAAATTGCGGTGCATTACTCTTGGCGACTATAACACACTTATACGAGGACAGGCTGTGCTTGGAGATTTGCGACGCCACTGCAAAGCCTCGAGAAACAAACGCTCAACAGCAAAATAAATACAAAACACATTTGTCACTCTATCCAGCTGCCTTCCCGTTCCACTGTCAAACATGTTCTTGCGGGGTAATATCCAAAAAACGACATCCCTCTTTTTTCTTTATACTTACAACTGTTTAGACAACCAGATGAAAAAAAGGAAGAAATGCACCCTAGACACTGATGACTGGGAGGTGATGGAGGGATAGCGGTCACATGCTGGTCTATCAGACACAGATGACGGGCCGAACCCGAATCTGCCGCGGTGACACTAGATGATTGGCAAGGGCGATGAGAAAGATAACTCCCGCTCCTTATGTAAAATGACCGTTCTTCAATTATGCATACACCTTGATGAGATATTTTATTTTTAGATCCTCCTCAAATCTCCCAAGTGTGACCTTTTTTTTATGGCATCAAGTAAACAGTCAGCCCTGCATGATATTTATTACATTCTAAATTCATGGGGGTGCTGACAGCTATACACACCCCGGCCATTCATTAGTTGGTGAGTTTTTTTTCCGCTTAATGTGACTGTAACTGCATTGTAATTGCAATATGTGAACAGCTCTGGCAAACACTCATCTAATTAAATCCATAGCATCCATGAATGCTTTTTGTGTTTGGAATTCTGAATTGTTAAATATCATGATATCATGATGGCAGTTTGTATTCAGAGGGAAAAACAACCACCACGTTATGTATCTAACCATAAGGTACTGATAAAAACAAAACTGCAGGAAACGTTAAATACCAAATGCTTATTTATTTACTTACATATGTCATATATAGTAATCCAAAGGCTGGTATCAACAACCGTACGTCTATTTAAGGTGTTTAATTGTCAGCAGCATATGTTTACATAACTATACAATTGTTTATATTCTATTTATGTGCTTATATTCTGCAACAACCTAATTTCCCCTATGGGGATCAATAAAGTTTCGTCTTACCTTACTGGAAATTTGCACCCAAAATAGCAGATTTCTTTTTTTTTTTTGGTCTGTCTGCACTCTTCCTGTAAGCATGCTGTAAAACGTGGATAACTCATCCTGTACTTTGGGGTGTAAACTTTTATTGACAACATTTGACAAGACTGAAGTGCAGCACTGAGGGTGTGTTAACGCCAACTTGATGTTCCAGTTATTCTGTATACCCATGCTCCCAGTAAGTTACAGCAAGGGCAGTGATCGTTTCAGCGCTGTTTACTTTTATTTATTGATGCCTCTGCAAACAAAATTTAATCAGTTACTGTCTTTAGGCACCGTGTAAACAGTCACGGTCACTGAGACAGATCACTGTGCATGGGAATGTCCAACTGATGGGAGCAATAAAAAAAACAACAACAAAAAAACATATTAGAAAGCAAAAGGAATACCAGGCAGCTCATCAACACAATGATTGGATCAAACTCATCCAATCATTGAGGGGCGTTGTAACTCTGACTGTGCTGACCCTTCATCACCCACCATTGTACATCTGTGGTGATGATAATGAGTGCCCTGTAGACCCATCAAACATGACCCATCATAGAATGACAATTAAATGTGTGTGTGTGTGTGTGTGTGTGTGTGAGAGAGAGAGAGCGAGACAGACAGAAAGTGTATGGCTCCTGTTAAAGAATGAACTTTAAATTGCTATTGGTTTCTGTGACAGGCTCATCCAACTCAAACCCGTCCAATAACAATTCCGTTCTGATAATTATAGCGAGAGGCGAAATTTTCCATCTTTTTTTTTTTCAAATTAATTGGTCACATCTCTGTCTTACAAAACACTAAACAACCTTCATTCTTAAAACAAGTTCCATATTGACAGTTGAAGAAAAACTTGGGATTAACTCGGGAGCAGCCTAATAGCAAAGAAAATAGAATAATCACCTGTAAGCATATTAGAGCCTCCACATTATTTAGCCCACTAATGGGTACAGACAGCTTGAATGAGGATAGATATGCCACTCAACCCAGACTGACTCGTTATGATTGATGACTGCCATTTTTCTTCCTTGGAGGCTCAATCTACCTGGGGGTCAACGGCAGCCATTTCATCTCCATTCTATTAAAAAAGTGAATTCGGAAGATTTTCTCCGTTTTGATGTGGCATTAAGTAATCTGTGACCTTTATCGACCTCGATGTCGACAGAACTGATCTCCTCCTACACAAGATGTGTATTTTCATATGTTTAGCTGACACTGTTATTTAGAGTGGCTTATGATGAATAAAACAGGTAGCAATTCAGTGTCTCGCTGAGGGCTGAGACAGGACACAGGGTTGTTAATGGACGCTGTTGCTGACGCGGTGACCTTTTCGGTTATTGCGCGATCGTCCTGACCGCCGCACCGCCCACGGATTTATCCAACGAGGTTGTGCGCGTGATAAACATTGTATAACGGATTAGAAGAACTAGTTAGAAGGACAACTTCTCACTGCCTCCCATCAGTAGGCTGGTCCAGAGTCTGTACGCTATGAGGTTGAGTTTATGGGATTACAGTCAGGGTTCAGTGGCAGCTAATCAGAAACAACCAACAGATACTTTTAATATCCCACTGCGCTTGTTAGAGCATTGTTGGGAACCGCCATGGTAAATGTGGATTAAGTAGTGAGTGGGACTTAACTTCTGAAACAATGACTTCAAAAGGTGTTTGTTTCTCTCTTTTTTTTTTGAATATGAAGTCCACACTCCTTTC
Source organism: Gephyroberyx darwinii (assembly GCA_900660455.1). Taxonomy (NCBI): domain Eukaryota; kingdom Metazoa; phylum Chordata; class Actinopteri; order Trachichthyiformes; family Trachichthyidae; genus Gephyroberyx; species Gephyroberyx darwinii. The sequence goes on from CABFOQ010054523.1 coordinate 40,416, forward strand.
ATGTGATCAAACTGACAGGAGTTCTATGCGTGTAAAAACAGCAGGATAAAGGTTTCATTT
>CABFOQ010054524.1:0-11771 GCA_900660455.1 Gephyroberyx darwinii
GACAAAACCCCAAGCGAGAGAAAAACAAATTCGTAATCGTAAAAAATGAAATCGTAATCATGAGTGAGAATTTTTTTTATTTTTTACATTTGTGAACATATTTGAACATATTTATTTTTTGATCACGAGAAACATTTCCACATCTACGCCTATGATTTTTTTTTTTTACGCCTATGATTCTTTTTCCTACGCTGACAATACTTCTGGCATCAATTTGAACCCATAGTTTTTCAGGATTCAACAACGTTCCCCCGATACTTGGGCAGACTTCCAAAACTCATGGTCTGCATTTTATCAAATTTATTTTCCCCATACTGTCCCACATTTGCGTGGGAACCCTGATTATATTTCGAGACTGGAATGGATCCATGCTATGAAACTGAAAAAGGACAAAGATCAATAAAGGCTCCAGTCCAACATACCTAAAGGTGTCTGGTAGTTTGTTAATCTCTTCTCTTTCCTGCTGGCAACAAAGCGGTAAAAGATTAAGCTTGTTAGGGGCATCTAAATGTACTGTTTACAGTAACAAAATGTGACAATGCAAACTTCACATGGCATGCCAGTTTCATTTTTAGAATAGGCTTTGACCCAGTGTTACAGTAGTGCAACTTCCCAAACACATATACTGTGTACTGCTAGATAAGGCTGTGTAAAAGTTTGAGATTAGGTTAACCGCATATATGTTATATAGCAGACTGTCTTCACAAACAGCAATTTGCACGTGTGTCTTTGTTATCCACTAGCTAGGTTCACCAGTCTCGAGTTGCACCAGCTTTTATACAATCCATCTCAACCTCAACTGTCTCAAGGCTTAAAAAAAAAATGGCTTATTTAACATGCCTCCTCCCCATGATCTAGATTTCCCCTAGATCATTTAAAGGAAGGATTTAAAGGAAAACATCCACCCTTGGATATTGTTATCTATCATCAATCTGTGATGTTCAATAATTCAATAAAATTGACGCAGGAATGCAAGGTACATCGCTAATAGCTGTTTTTTAGTTTAAGTGTTTTAAGGTGGATTTTCCTTTAACGCTTGAAGTCGGCAAGGGATCAGTGCTTTCACATGGGCTTTATCTGGTCAGTCTAACTGATGGAAAGAGGCGGTGGTCCTAAAGTTTTGCCCACTCAGTGTGCGTGTTCACCTGTCAGGCTGAGTAGCAGGTTGTTTCTGGGCTTGTGGAACTCCCGGCCTTCTGTGTTCGACGGGGGTGACGGAGCTCAACTTCTGGTCCAGCTGCCTGAAGTTGTGGGAGAGCAAAGGCAACGCAACAGAAATGACTCGAGCACACCAGGGAATTGACCCCAACCAAAGGGATGGCCTAGGCTCTACCGGTGAAACACAGAGCAACTAAAACCTGTCACATCTCTAGCACTGTGGACGATCCCCTTACTGGAGCCAAAGGAGCATAATCGCTACACCCGATATGCAGTATAGAAGTTAGCAGAAGAACAATGTATGCCAGAGTGAAGTTTCATCAAATTAAATTGTTAAATTTAAGACTCTTAAAAACCTTTTAGTGGTAGTCTGTGAGATCCTCATTTTGTATTATTTTTTTAAATTTAGTCTCCATCTTTGTCTCTCAGCCTCATTACTGTGGTGTTCCTCACTGCACTTCCCAGAGATCACCTGTCAATCAAACAGTGTGTCCAGTACTGTGACGTCTTTTTTCTTGGATTTTCTGTTGTAGTTTCTGTAGGCGGCGCTCTTTCCTTTGTTCAGCCATGGTGGCTATCGCTGCTCATGCTAACTACCCAGTTCTTATTCTGTTTATTCCTTCCTGTGTGCCATTTTTAACTACCTGACAACAGGTGTTATATGAAAATGTCACAGATTATTACTTTAATAATCGTAAGAATAAAACGAAAAACCCAAGAAACCCAAACATTCTCAAGACCTTTAAAACTGAATTTAAACCTTGAAGGCTTCACATCATTCAAGGACTCTTGAGGCATTGGATTTATTTAAACTTTTTCCAGGACCTGCAGACACCCGATATGTTCTACCTGTAGTCTCCTGAGGCGCTGAAGCCCCCGTAGCTGCCATGGGGCCGAGGACGGTTCATTGGCCAGCGGGAGGAACCACGAGCTGATGGTTGGCGGAGAGAGGACCTGGGCTTCACTGCAACAATGGAGAAAGAGGAGACAGAATGGGCAGAGAAATAAGGAGGCGTGGGGCACAAGACTTGGATAACGCATGAGAGGGGTGCAGAAAGTAGGAAGGAAGGGGGAGAGGCGTGGGGGAGGGGAAGGCAGAGTGACGGAAAAGGAATGACCCAGTAACATTTCTTTCCAAAAGGCACATGTACTCATGAATTAAAAAGGTCAAGGAGCACCATAAAAATAAGATGACAATCTGCGGAATACATAAATAAATGAAAAACATATCGATCACACTAATCCCTACTTTGACTCTCAAGTTGCATATATACGCCTTTCTCAGTTTGACTATAACATGATTTTATTTTCAGGGGCAAATGCCAGTAAAATGGTAGCACTGTATAACCCCCTAAACCCTCCCAAGCATGATGGAAGTTTGCATCTAATCCTGCGGCTGTAAAGAGATAATAGCTTAAGCTTAAAACCCTTAGCTTAGGAAACCGGGCGGTAAATTCCAAGTAAAACCCAAGTCTCTCCTACCATTGAGCATATAGGGGTTGGAGGGTTTGAACCTCATCCTGCAGTTGACCAGCTGGGAGCGACCGGGCTTCTTGGAGGTCTTCTGTCTGGCCACCAGCTCAGCGATGTGGGCAGTCTCTTTACACACTGCGGCAAAGCACGTCAACTACAGAGCAGATTCCTCTGTTAGGCTAAGGGCGCACTCACACTAGGCCCGGTTGGCTTGAACCGTGCCGGAGCACGATTGCCCCCCCTCCCCACTCCCCTTCAACCGGGCCCGGAGCGATCACACTGGTCAAACGAACCGGGCTTTGGGCGCGGTTCAGATGGCTAGTGTGGGTGCGTCCTTAATGTGTGAAGATAATGCCAACAACTAACGATCTTCACACCATGAAGTTCCGAACCATTGCGTAACCCAGGTCACCCCGTTCACACCACAGCTGAGCCTGATCTGGGTTACTCCCAGGTCGAGAGCAGGGTCGCGGACCCGGGTCTGATAACCTGTGTCGACCCATTCACCTGACCCTGGAATAACCTGGGTCGTTGCTCCGGGGTGAAAGGGGTATAACAAACAACACTAAGACACGTATATTCAGACGGCCTCGGTGTGGTTATTCGATGCCACCTGAGTGTGAATGGCATTGTTCTCCTAAACAAACCAAACTAAAAGGAGAAAGTGCCCACATTCACACCTGCTGTGTGAAGCTAGTGCTCTGGAGTATTCACTCCTTTAATTCAGTTTGAACTAAAGCCACTAAAGCTCAGGCTTCAATCAGATAATTGCTCCCTGGTTGGCTTGTGATCTCAGAGCACTTCAAAGTGACCCCTGAAGTGAGCAAACCATTCGGACAGGAGTACTAGACCTCTGCAGAGGTCAGATGCCTGCTGTATACAGGGACTGAGGAGCTGTTATAAGAGAAAGCACACAAAAATACCAAATTGTTTAAAATACGTTGCAACAAAATGAGTGAGAATGGACTTCAGCTTACAGTCCAGCAGCGCCATGTCAAAGTAAAGTTTGGAGCGGTATGAAATATAGATAATATAGTAATTTAAAAAAAAAAAAACAGCTCCTCACCTCCCCCATGCGGTACTCCATGCGGACCACCGAGGGGATAGTCCGGAGATAGTCCTCCAGGGTCGGGTACCCCAGCCTCTTCAGCGGGATGCTCTCTCCGCACAGTGACCGGTACTCCGACTGGAGGCAGCCGATAGACACGCCGCCCTTGCTGGACTGGAGTACAGACCTCAGCATTTTCTTGATTGACTCTCCATCCGACATCGTGAAAAACTATACTGAAACAGACAAAACAGAGGGGAAAACATTCATGGAAATTGGATGACTGCCGATACTTAAAAAAGTGGGGAAAACATTTTTAGAGGGACAACTAGCTTAATTAGCTAATTGAATGTTAGCCCTTCCCCTATGGTAAAAAAAAAAAAAAAAGGTCACCCCAAACTCCATTAAAATCTGTCAGTTTAATGCTGCCTTGCATTACCAAACAATACCTACTTCGCGGCGGTGATGAGTCGATTCACGTTAGGTCAAAAGCAGAGAACAAAGGTGCTTTGTTCCTTCAGTAGCAGCTCTAGTGAATCAGTTTGACACCTGTTTTTTTTTTTGTTTTTTTTTACAGGAAACAATTAAATGGGCATGATAGCAAGTTAGCATTATACTGCCAACATGTTGAGTTTGTGCAGCTGTATATTACTACAAATTCATCTAGGTAGACAAAGTTGACCAAATTTAACATTATTTGACCCTGGACTTACCCACGCAAACTGGACTGGACTTGGAACAGCAATCAAAGCTAGGTTAGCTTTGGGCTATTTGGCTCGTGCTAAAAAGGTCGTGCTTTTTTCAGCTCAATTGTTTTACACTTGAGGCTATTTCTCGATGTGCTATGGCATTACTCTTAGGCCGTCACGTTGAGTGGGACAAAAGGTGAATCAAATTAACAGCGCTGCATCGATTCGCTAACGTTGGACATCCCGAAAGAATTAAATTGGTAAAAAGCATCGGTCTTCCCACCATTAAAGTTACCATCACAGAACATGGCCTGAGACCTTTTAACCAATTGTTGGAGTCTTCCGGTAAATTCGCCATATCGATAATCCACCAAGCACCACTTTCCAATTTAAACTTTTAGAATTGGTTCGCCTGGACTTCACGCCACAGAAGAAATTACCAAACCCCTCGATTCCGATTTTTGTGGATTGTTTTTTTATTGCTGTTTTTTTCTCAAATTAATCTGTGCCTATGGTAAGTGATCTACCTAGTTGGCTCGTAATGAAAGGCGATCACACTTGTGTAATTGGAACCTATAAATCTATTAAATAGATCTGATCGTTAACCTATTGATCTACTGTCAGGGGTCCATTGGCGGACATTGTTTGTAGCACTAATGAGATTTCAGACTCTTCAATAATCAATTTAGTCAGTATAACCGCTGAAACCCCACTGACTAATATTATCAAATTAGTTCTAGAAAGATTAATCTATAGTTTGCTTATGCAACCTAGCTAACCTACGTCTATTTTTCATGTGATGTACGATTGCCAATGCCCGAGATTCATTTTCGGACAAGGCTGGATGACCCCTTTGAATAATGCCACTTAGTCTCACGAACACAAAGAGAAGACACGAGGAGGGGAAGCGGGGTCCGATAATGGATGTCTGGCTGCTAGCTGTTAACATTAGCTAACCACCAATCCAGGGTGGCCCTTGTAATATTGTAATAATAATATTGTAATATTTCGCCCCATAATTGACCACGTACCAGCTAGCTAATAATATTTGCACTTAACAATAATGTTAATGCGAATTTGAGTTTAGGTGTTTTGTTTTAAGGTATTGTAATTTACCTGTAACTGTTAACAAGCTTGCCAAAGTACCGTTGGTCCAACTTCCTTAGCTACAATTTAAAAACCGTGTGCGCGCGTCCACGCTCCCTAGTTCACAAGGTTAACACCGGGTCAGCGGAGCTTTTAAAATGATTAATTAGTTAAATTTTATTAACGTATTATTTACTTCTATCCAATAGACATGTAATTAAATACACTTTAGATCAAATGGATATGTAACTAAATACACTTTAGATCAATCAATCAGGGACTTCAGCTACATAACGTGTGCAGCGAGCGGCCCCAAGTGGCGATTACAAGTTTGCGCTTTGAAGTATGACGCCTTCAAGTGCTATAGGAAAAATGGATTTTACGATCAAAGTGGTAACTGCTGAGAATGTGGGATTATATACTTCTAGGTCAGGGGTGTCAAACCATGTGCTATGGAAGGCCGAGAGTATGCAGGTTTTCGTTCCAACCCAAGAATACAGCAGGCGATTTCACTGATTACCACACCTTCAACCAGAGAGGAGGGACTAATCAGTGAAATCACCTGGTGTATTGTTCAGTTGGAATGAAAACCTGCATACTCTAGGCCCTCCATGGCACATATTTTGACATCCCTGCTCTAGGTTATACAACAAATTTTGATACCTGATGCACATTTTCTCCTCTTCACTTACCACTGGAGTACAAAGTGCTTCTGTGCCATTTGATTTAGAAAATAAAGCCACAAAAAAGCTCTTTTTGTTTCAGGGTGCATTTTATTTCCTACCAAAAGCACGTGAATGCAGGACAAGCCATATTTACGGCTCCCAGGAGTGTTGAAGGCAGCAGTAGACTGTTTTTGACTTGTGTTGCTGCGGGTCTTCTGTACCCAATGCTCTACAAAGTGCAATGACATGACCCCTGTAACCAGACTCATTAAGTTCAAGTCATTTCAAGTCATTTATTATCAAATGTGCAGCATCACTTACAGTCATACTGTAATGTTTTGGACGAGGCACATTCCAACAAGGTAGGTACACATGAATCAAAAAGATAGAATAAGTAAAATAAAAGTAGCAAAAAAAGTAGCAATGGAACAGGTTAAGGGCTAAACTAGATGCGAAGCAGCAGGTTTGGTAAACATGACTGATCTAGAGATACAAAACCATACCACTAAAGTTCTAAAGTGGAGCTTCACCACCAACAGGCACGTGACCTATTACGGATCCCAACCTGTACTTTTAAAAAACCAGAATAGTTGGAAATGCACTTTTATCAGTCTTCCGGCACTGCGACCGTGATCTCCGGTGGGGCCTGTGATGCCGCTTGGCCGTTGTGTGTTTCCGAGGCCATGATGCAAGCCCGCACCACCGTGCCCCAGTCAGCCTGCTGACTGCCCACCCAGGAGCATGATAATGGTGTTGATGAAGAGAAGGTGAGATGATGCTTTCTGAGCAGAATCAGACGAGGGTTCCTCAGTAAGGTGTAAAAGAGCGACCAGCGCCTCCTGGCCCGGCTACACACAGCAGCATCTGTGAAAAATGCGAGAATAATTTTTAAAAAAACTATCTATATACCACATATCTAAAAGCAGAGTTTAGATAAAAATGAGAAGCACAAGCAAGGGGGGGGGGGAATCAGAATAAAAATAAAATCAGATGAAAGAAAACGACACAATCTCCAATACATGTTTTGTATCGCAGCTCATTTTCACACCATCAAGTACCACAAAATACACATATGACAACTAGACAACCAAATACAAATTGGATTGACATCGTTTGGACTGTTATTCTCTGTTCCTATGTGCTCTTGGCTACTCTGCACATCTGCCATACATATTTCCGAATGCGTGTCTGGATGTATTCTACGTCCACTGGGACACTTTTCTGTACACATGCCCTTTCATCCATATACCCGATTGCGTGAACAGCTAGCGATGCACACGTTCACTCCGTAAAGCGAATAATGTGAAGCCAACGCTGCACGTGTTGCATACCCTGCATACATGCTGTAAATTGTAGATCTGGAACCTGAAAGCATCTGATTTTGTGAGGGAGGGAAGGAATAGTAAGTAGATATTTAGTGCATTTATGATTCTAGCGGTCATAGCCAATATTGTATGACGTCTGACATTATGTTTGCACACACACACACACACACACACAGACGGACACGCGCTACTGACCAGATGGTGTGTTGCTGAATGTGGAGTACATAGTGACAGAGAGTCTCTCCAGAGAGTTGGAGACCAGGAGCTGGCAGAAACACACCATCACTGGGTTGTTATGGTAGTGGTCAGCAAAGATCATACCAATCCATGTGTTATAGCCTGGAATATGGGAGAATACTGTTAGACAAACCAACAGCATGAGACTCATTGACTTGAGTACTGGGGAAAAAAGTAGTTCAAATACTAAAGTCATATGATAGCGGTTCCTCCTATTTTGACTGCAATGAAACCTTGCCTTATGATAATCACAGATAATGACTGGTGGTCACGGTTTACCCACGTTTCTATTCACCACTACATCACTGATCCTTATGAAATCCTTAAAACAATATTTCACGTTGGTGTGGCATTTGCAGCTCTTGTGGCACATACAGTATTACCAACCTACCGGGATCCATGCTTTCATATCCCCTCTGCATGATGGTTCGGTCTATACGGGACACCAGCCATGTTCCCACCATGACGCTGGACAGCAGCCTCAGGATGCAGTTGCTAAAGCCCATCACCACGTTGTAGAAGAAGAAGAAGTAGTTGAAGCAGTGGAAGGCCTTCCTGGGGGGAATTCAAGATAATTATCCACTTTTTGTGTATTTACATGAAATCTTGATTTACAGAAGGAACTTTCCTAGTCTTCCATAACTTAAAATACAGGTCTGTTTGACTCAACAAGACTTACCCTGTAAATCCAGTAAATCACCACATAAACAAGGCTATTTGGGGCATTTGGACGTGTTTCACACTACAATTATTGGTCCTTTGGTGCTAGGTATGAAGGGTTTACCCTGTCCACTAAGCTCATTAGTGGCCCACCTGTCTCCCTGCTGTGAAATGTAGAAGAGTCGGTGTGAAATGTACTATATAACTTGTTTGTTTTGTTTCTTAATAACGTTAAGCTAGCTAAATAGCTATTAGAGAAAGCTAGCTAGTTAGCTACTTTTGCAGTTTGATAAATGGCAGCAAATCGTTGTTTAAAAGTTAGCAACTAACTACTGTGCATTTACTTTTTATGCCTTGGAATGTTTTCCTCTGTAGCTAAATACATAATGTATGGTAAGCAAGTTAGCAAGTGCTACATTAACATTAGAGGCTACATTAGGTTGCTAGCTTGTGACATTGGCTGTGTTTCCTGTTTCTTCATCAGATAGCTTTGGCCATCGCACGTTTTAGCCAGTAAATATTTTGGGGAATTGTATGCTATGCTTGGGAACTGTACGCTAAAAGTGGCAGGCATATAACTAGCAGTATGCTAGTTTTCACTAGTTCTTACATATATAGTTCCAGGTTTAGTATCTACTATCTACCTGTTGTTGAGAGCCAGAGGTTTCTGTTCATCAGTGGGATACATTTTGTCCTGGAGGAAGAAAACCTGGACCAGAAATATCTGAAGAACCAACAAGGCTATCACCAGACCTATGGTCAGACTGAGAGACAGAGGAGACAAGTTAAGAGACTCTCTCTTTCTTTATCAATCAATCAATCAATCAATCAATCGGTAACCTTACAGTATAATCCCCAGTTTTGTGAGCATGTCCCATGCAAAGCCATGTTTTATAGGAAGAACCAGTAGGTAGACAAACAGCAGGGCAAAGAGGAACTGGACAAAATGGACTATCAGGTAGCCTAGAGGGCAAGCAGAACACACACACACACACATAACAAAACTCTATCTTGAGTTATGTACGTTTTTCTATTCTATTCTCAAAAAAAAACAGATAAGAAACCAACTTGTGGAAATACAGTGATACTGAATAAAGCGCTCCACATGATGGGAGAATAAAATAATAGAAGTACGGAGATTCAGCCTTGAAAAGGAAAGGTTTCACTCACATCACTCACATTCATAAGCTCCAGGCTTATGAAGACATCTTGCTGCTGTTACCATTTGCGGACCAACCAGCAAATTTTGAGTCCCATCCCATAGTTTAGGAATCCATGATGTGGATCAATCCTTGTATTTATGTACTTGTATGCTTTATTAGTATAAATGTAAATTGAAAAACGTTCTTACCCCATAGTGTAAAAGCTATTTGCCATCCAGAGTATCGTGTAATGGCAGCCTGCAAAAGATCAATAACACTTGTTTATAGCTATTCATTTCCATAGTTTGTTGTTTGTGTGTGTATGCATGCATGCAGGCCTAGAATGGAAACTGCGCATCACATTTAGCCATACCTGGGCCATTTTCAGCCCACGTGACCCTTGCAATTGTGCTGAAATCGTCCTGGAATCGTCTGCTGTTTGGGTTTTTGAGTGTGTGTGTTTGTGAGTGTGTCTGTGACTGCGTCTGCGTTACTCACCACACTGACAGCAGAACTAGGGCTGTGGAATTTCTCAGGAAGAAAACTCTTCTGTCCCACCCACAGTCTCTTCAGATGTTTCCTAACGCGTCAGTGCACCATGTAGTGAGGACACAGTCGTAGAAGACATACAGACAAAAGTCTATTGGGACAGTGAACTAATTTGTGCATTTTGCTGTAGACTCATCTACAGTGTAGGGAAATAGACTTTTCTCAGCCCCCGCTCCACTGGGAGGTCAGAGGTCAGCTACAGTCAACTTTTCTATTCCTCCAAACAGTTTAAAAAAACAGATATTAGTTTCTGATGTGTCTTACCTGTAACACGCCAGGACATGGAAGGTGTAGGCAACAGAGGTGAGGCTGGCGAAGATGGTGGTGGCCAGCCAACACTCTGGGCAAAAACAAACGAAGCCATTCTCCATTTTGCTTTACTTTGCTGCAAGTGATGCTTTTCGCACTAGCCAGTCTATTTTACTTTGTGTAAAGGTTTGGGTCAACATAATCAATCTCACACACACACACAAAGGCTGCATTCACGTCACGTTTGTTAAAACAAAATGTATTTTCTAGTAGTATTTACCACCTGGAAGTTGTGGTGAACATTACTTTCAAGAAGGAAACGCACATGTGCTGTCTTTCCCATGAACACCCAATCGCCCACACTGCAAAACACTCACACCCCTATTAGCTTGGTAGACCAACTCACTCCTGGCCACATAGGAGAACTCCTCCAGTTGTAATATTACGGCTGCCAGAGGCTCAGTCTGGTTACAAGAAGCCAGTTGCTGTAGGATGCTCTTCCACTTGTCCACATGGTCAAAGGCCAGATCACTGAGACTGTAGTCTGCCAGTGTCATCTAGTGGACAGACACAAGGGTCAGGAGAGAGACATAGATGAACAAATACACAGATAGTCACTTTTCCAAAACAAAGTCTAGGGAGGAGAAGTTTAGGTTTAAAGGGGAGGTTGTGTGTTTGTGTGTGTGTGTGTGTGTGTGTGTGTGTGTGTGTGTGTGTGTGTGTGTGTGTGTGTGTGTGTGTGTGTGTGTGTGGAGGTCGCGGTTGCTTGACTCACTACATTCAGTCCAAGGAGCGACTGTTATCAAAGCTCTGCAGATGAACAGAGCTTTCAATGCACACAAGTAGGGAGAGAGGGAGGAGAAGAGGAGTGAGGAGGAGGACAGAGAGGGAGAAGAGAGGAGGAGGAGGAGGAAGAGGAATGGAAGGAGAGAGGTCTATTTCTTTTTTTCTTACTTTAACCTTCATTTATCCGGGGAAAGTCAACTCTCACTCTTCCAGCGACGGTCATGAACTTCCACACCTTCATACCCAGGAGCTGCAGGACCACGTTCTTCTGCTGTCGACCGCTGAGCAGCGGGTGGTGAAATGTCTTGCTCAAGGGCACCTCGGCAGGTCGGGATCTTCCAGTGATACGGCCCTTCACTAACCTCTAGGCTTCTTCCTCTCTCATGAATGGCGCTGCGGTGGTAAACTCCGCCAGTGTTGGCGTAATGTTGTTTACTGCGACAAAAGTTGGATTTGACCAAGTTTTGCCTTTCATCGCAGCAGTGAGGGAAAAAACAGGATGATGAAACATCTCACAAAATAGATGCACGTACATACATTTGTCCAACTGACCTTCTCGCCTACTTTTCCAGATAAGATAAAGTAGTTAATAAGCTTTCATCTTCTGGCTTTTAGAGTGATGCAACATTTTGGTTTGGCTGAGCTATTCCAATTCTTTGCTAGGCTTTCTTTAGGATTCAGATTTAAAAGTGCTATGTGCCTCT
>CABFOQ010054524.1:11791-28108 GCA_900660455.1 Gephyroberyx darwinii
TTTCGGGCAGTCATTACTCATGCCAGGATTTACAGTCCACCAGAGGAAAAGAACACACACACACACACACACACACTTTTGGCTTTGTCCTTACTGTATACAGGCCTATGAGGGATATAATAGCAGTGCCGATGATCCTGTTGGGGAACTTGAAGTAGGGGTCCCACTCATACACTCTCCTCTGGAACCAGCTGAGTGGCTTAATGCTGCAGAGAAAGGAAGGTGAAAGCCATTATGAGTGTGCATGCGTGTGTGTGCGTTGCTACCTTTAAGTGCTGTCAGAAGTATCGTAATTATGAGGTGAGCACACACACAAGTGACCTAACAAAGTGGTAAATAGGAAGTGGCAATTTTTCTGCCGATACCCGAATTTCTGAGATGTGATGTTAAGGGGGGCAGAGAGCATGGAAGCCACTGATGGTAAAAGTGATGTATTTTATCATCACATGTTATAGGCTGTGTATATAATTAGTATATCTCTTCCTCTAACACAGCAGAACAAATATACAGCAACTTTTGGCTAATAAATTAATGCCTGGTGGTTTTGACCAAAAATACTTGAATGCGTGGCAAACCGCAAGAACTACAAATCCCCAAAATTGAAGTCGACAAAGAGCATATGAATGCAGCATTTAATTGTGTGTGTGTGTGTGTGTGTGTATGTTGCTGGTCTACCTGTGTGCAGGTGTTTTCCTCAGCAGTCTCTTAACATGTTGCATCTGGTGATGCTGCTTGAGCTCCTCTGGGTCCTGGCAGCAGATTTATCATTATTATTATTATTATTCAGAAGAAAACAATCCTGCAGTACAGAGCTAAATATAAAGTCTTGATGTAGATCTGAAGTTGCCAATCTATCAATTAAAATGTAAATGAAATCACTGTCACCATCACTTTATTTTGCACACAGCATTTATAATAAAAACACATCAAAAAACAATTAAAAAATCAACTGCACTCCTTTATATTTTTCTGCTTTCTTTACTCATTACTATTTCATATACATTTCTTAATATGTGTGGAAATTAAAATCTAAGGGTTAAAAGTTCAATTCAGCTCAGCAGCAATAACTTAATTTAGATTACCGGGTAATAATATCAAACAAACTTTGACACACACGCGCTCACCTCCTGTTCCAGCTGCAGACGTGTGCGGACAACTTTGACCAGCATGTAGACGAATCGGCCCAAGAGGAAGATGAGGGAGACGACGCAGGGCCAAAGGACGATTAGCTTCTGGTATTTCCCCAACAACTAGACCAATTCATTCATTCATTCATTCAATTCATTCACATACAATTTCCCACTTGAATACCCAGAGGCAAAAAGGAACACTACTAAGTATATTCACTAAGTATGATAAACGTGCAAAAGGGTTGGCTGCATCGTTTGCAGAGGTGGGGGGGCATGTTAGCTTGTTCATCTCTGCGCTGGGTTACTCACCTACCTTACCAGCAGGGCAGGTGAATGTGTCCCAGAGTGTTACAATGATCCTGCAAACAAAAACCATAGACATGCAATGCATTTTTGTAAGGCAATTCAAATGAAATGATTTCCACCCATCCATCCATAGCTGGCTGTCTTGTATATCATGAATGAGTTTTTATGTTTCTGTGAGGTTCCCAGGAGCAGTAGTTTCTCTCTACGGAAGTAACCGTCATACTAACTTCTAATTTTTACTTTACAATATGTTAAGAAACTCCTGCAGGACTAATCCACAATACATCACATGGTATGAATATCTATTTACCAGGACAGAGAGTAGAGTAGACCCAGCACTGCCCCGGTCCCTCTGAAAGGTGTGGACAGGCAGGCAAAGAAAGGGAAGCAGACCAGGCCTATCTCCAAAGCTCCAACCAGATACACTATAGCTGAGGACAGACAACAGTAGCGCTGTAGTGCTAGCATCTCTTTTCTCTCTCTCGTTCTGTCACTCTCTCTCTCTCTCTTTCTCACTCTTTCGGATGTCACTCACTCACAGGACAAGACAAGATAGCAATACGACTCGTGCCATTTGTGATCAATTAAAACATTTGTTTGATGTATCTAGAGCTTGTAATGGGATGGGCTGGATAACTCCTCTGTACCTTTGGCCCAGGGTGGGACGCTGAAGGGGATGTAGCGTTCAGAGAAGAGCAGCAGAACACTAGAGGACACGGCGCCGAACGCAAAGCCATACGACCAGCGGTTGCTGAGGCTGCCAATAGCATCCAGTGGCCTGGGGCACGAAAATAATGACAGCAAATCATAAACAACAACAACAATCTTATAGGAACAACGGCTGCTGAGGCTGCCTTTAGCATCCACTGGCTGGCCGACAGTATCCAGTGGCCTGGGACACAAAAGTAATGACAGCAAATCCCACAAACATATAAGGCCAATGCTTACTGACGATGCTGATCTTGTCCAATGGAACAAACAACACAAACAACCAACAACAACTACAGCAACAACACAAAACTTTTTGTTGTGATTGATGTTGATGTTGTTGTTTCTTCCTCTTGAGACTGTTATTGTTACTGCATTCTTCTTGACACTGTTATGATGTCATTGTTGTTGCTATTGTTGTTGTTATGTCATTGTTATTGTTGTTGCTTTTTCCTCTTGACACTCTTGTTATCTCATTGCTGTTACTATTGTTGTTATTATGTCATCGTTATTGTTATTTTGTTGTTGCTTTTTCCTCTTGACACGGTTATTGTTATCTCATTGCTGTTACTATTGTTATGTCGTCGTTATTGTTGTTTTGTTGTTGCTTTTTCCTCGACACGGTTATTGTTATCTCATTGTTACTACTGTTGTTGTTATTGTTATGTCATTGTTATTGTTTTGTTGTTGCTTTTTCCTCTTGACACTGTTGTTATATCATTGTTGTTGTTATTGTTATGCCATTGTTATTGTTGTTATTGTTGTTGCTTTTTCCTCTTGACACCGTTATTGTTGTCGTTGACTTACACTACAATGCCAAAGCGTCCCTCCAGGAAGGGCAGCGTGTGGTCGATGGGCAGTCGCTGGGCTCTTCTCTGGAGGGACGACAGCACCACAACAATCACCACCTGGACAAGGACAAGTAAATCATATAAACATTAACGTACCTCCAGTGTGAAGACAACACGAATGCACTACTGCAACCGTGTGCAAGTGGATGGAGAAATCTGAGGTTGTCAAATATGTCACAGGATGGTTAGGGGGACCATCCTGTAACCGGCAGGTCACAGGTCAACAGCTACATGTCCTGCTGAAGTGTGTCTGAGCAAGTCGATGAACTCGTACCTGCTCACACAATACAATGAGTATTGTATTGTTCATTGTATTGTTCAATGAGTGCAAATATATTTTCATACATGTGGATATAGGTGGGCATACATTAAACATATATGGCACTGCCAAAAGCTGCATTCTGTATATAATACATATACAAAAAAAATAAAAATAAATCCTCAATAAAGCATCTCTAGAAAGGTAACTTTTCAGAAACGTTCCAGCCTTCCTTTCATATTCCAGGTTGAGTGGGTGGACTACTTACAGCAGGGATTAGGGAAAGGTGCAAGAAGAGGTCCATAGAAATTCCATTGTGACAGACCTGCTCCGTGGAGCCCCTGAAGAAACAATGATAAAGAGCACACAGTCACAACATAACATTAACACAACACAACACAACACAACACAACACAACACAACACAACTGAACTGAACATAATGGAGCAGAACTCTCAACTGAATGGGATGGAACTGCATGGAACAGAGCAGAACTTAAGGGATGTGAATGGACTGCAACAAAAAATATAAGTAAACAAAATGGAACGTAATAGAAGTGAATGGAATAGATGGTAACAAAATGTAACAAAATGAGAACCGAAGTGAACTGTTGATTTAACAATCAACTACAGATAACAACGTAACAAGGCCAGTATCACGCGGCCATGGTAGCCAATAGTCCATACTCACACGCGTTCCTCACGGTTTGTCATCATCATAGAGACAGGTCGCTGTTTTGAAGGCAGAAGGGCTGCAGAATGAACAAAGACAGGGGAAGCAACTGTAGAGCAGACGCCACTTCTCTGTTTCCTGGTTTCAACCACGTGACTCAGACAGCTGACCTTTGACCTCAGGATTCAACAATTGATTTCTCCCTCTTTTGTATGTCCTTCGCTCACTTCCACCCCCTTCCTCTTCCTCTCTTGCGCACACACACACACATACACACACACACAGATATCGATTACTGTTACTCAGTATAAGGAATGTAAACACTGAGCTGTCTGACAGAGGTAACCAACCGATCATTCACCCCATGCTTTCATAAAAGTTTCACAAGACAGATCCCATTCCATAAAAATATTTTCCTTTCCTTGAGTGAATTTTTGCCACAACACACTTTACACATATCAACAGTCCACTGCAGTTTGAATTGGCTGACTTTTTTACTTTTTAATTTCAACTTGCTGACTTCACTAAATAACATCTGCTGTTTGCTTAACAAATCCACCAAAAATTGTATTGTGACATTTCTCCCTTTTATGAATTTATGGCCTGTTTAGTCATTTATTTTTCTCTCATAGGTCTCTCCCAGACTTTCTCACATCAAGCCTAACATCACACAACGCAAAAAGCAATGTCAGAAAGATGTGTTTCTCTGCTGATTGATGTTTATTTTTCATGGCAATGACATAAACATTTAGAACATTTAGGATCCTGTTGTCATGGCAACCCTTTGATAGGAGGCAACACCACTTTGACAGATCCAGATTCCTTCCTGGGCAGGTCAGCAGCTCTCCTCCTTAGCAATCAAAATGTCCATCCTGGTTGTTCTGATAAAAGGATCATGGCATGGTTGTTATTCTGTGCGCATGTGTGTACATTTAGATTTAGTTCATCTTTGTCCCATTGTCGGTGAACGGAGTGCAGATGAAACTTCTGGCCCCCGGGCCAACCCCAAAATGAGTCAATATGTCTGGAGATGAAGGTAAACTAAAACACGATTAAACTTTAATGACTGGGTTGGTGCAGAAGCAGAGAGGGGGATATAGATAAGAACAGACCCAATACAGAGTACTGAAGATAATACAACAAGTGATTACTATAAAAGAACATATTGAGAAGAACAACTATAAATAAATAAAGCGTCATTGTCATCAGATTAATAAAATGACTTAAAGAACAATAAGTCCTGCCCTCTAACTTCTAATCTTTCAACTTCAAGCCAGTTCATTGCTGTTCTGAACACCCAGTGTCTGGTAGGTCTTTCCTGGGAGAGATCCTCTGATGCACAGGAAATTATGTGTTTTGTAACAGCAACAGTAGTTTGTTTGGAATAAACATAACAAGAACTGGGTAGTTAGCGTGAGCAGCGATAGCCACCATGGACACAAAGAAAAAAGAAAGTTCACCAACAGAAAATCCAAGGACAAAAAAGTCACAGCTGGATACACTGTTTGATTGACAGGTGATCTCTGGGAAGTGCAGTGCAGAAACATCACAACAATGAGTGCTGAGCACCACAGAGATTTATTTAAAAAAACAAAAACAAACAAACAAACAAGTAATTTGAGAAATTACCACTTTAAAGAAATAAAAGACATCAGTGAGATATTTTATTAGAGCAAGGTAAAAAGGCAGAGGAAGTCCCCTTTAAAATACAAGTCAGATCTTCGCACACGCACGCTAGTCCTACAAACGGCAACAGGGCCAACCTGAACATGACTCTTGAACCAGCGCGTGCGAAGTACCCCCTCACCCTGAGAGCAGAGCACCTGTGTGTGTGTAGGCTACTCACTGTCTCTGGACGCACAGCGCGCACTCGTTGGCGTAGGTGTTGCCATCGCTGCCACACACAGGCGCGAGGTTCAAAGGGCACGCCACGATCTCCTCCAGCTCAGGACAAGTTGGCTGTGAATACGATGTGAATTCATGCGATGTGAAACACCTGGTGGCACAACTAAACCCTCACACAGAGGCCTTACCCGCCGGTCTTAGGGAGGAGGGTGGACAGATTCAAGTTAACAATCTATTCTATTCTATTCTATTCTATTGAGCCAAGGACCTAAACACGTTAAAATGACCACTATCACCCCACTGCAAATTGTGCAGCAAAATCTAAATGTCATTAACAGACGTTGTCGGAGTAATACACAAAACACATAGTTAAAAGTAAATAGGTTTCCATCGAGAAAACGTCACCTTTCTCAGTAGTCCAGCATTCTCCTCAGCATCTGTGAAGCAAGCAGACCACTTCTGAAGTCACAAGTATCAGGCATCTCACATTCACCTGAACTACACAACTATGCATGGCTATAAGCCCACAGACACGTACCACACTGTGTTTTGGACTCGACCTTTTCAGAATGTAGGTAAATACATCCAGGCAAGCCATCATAATTTAAGTCAATATATTTATGTGTATATAAAATGTACGGCTCTGTAACATTTGTTTCTGACAGTGTGGGGCGAGCAAACATATATTTAAATATCGGTAAATATAGCTCATATTTGTCTCCATATGTGGCATATTTTAAAATGACGAAAGTGCCGGTTTTTGTAATATTGACATGTATTTGATATCCATACAGTTTAAGTGCATACATGGTTGAAAGACATGTTTTTTTTTTAATATGTATCATATATTTCAGTACATTACATTGAGGTTGTTAAAATTGTATGCATATGATATCCAATTTCGTGTTTCAAAAACGCCCCGTACACTTTCATCTACGACGACATACAAACTCGAATGCAAAAACGAGAAACGAAATAACTCCAAGTTAAATGTTGTAATTTTTTGTAATTTAGTTCGGTCATGAGAAGATGCTCTATTTCTTTCCCGTTACCTGCCGCCACCAAGATGAGCAGGAGTCCCAGGAGAACCACTTTAACAGTCATGATGATGTTGGTGGATAAACAGGAGCAAAGAGTGACCAGAACTCTGCTCCTTTACCAGCAAGATAGTTTATGTGTGTGGGAACGCAAGCAGGTGACGGCGGGCGCACGCGCATGTGTAGAGCTGCAGAGGTCAGGAGTCATGAAGAAAGACGAGTTTTATTTTCAAAACGTATCAATTTATTTATTCATGGAAATAAGTAACTGTACACAACAAGTAACAGACTCAAACAGCCGTTATTTAATACTTCAAAATGTAAACAAACAATAATATAGAGCACGAGAGGATGACGTCATCACCTTGGTACTGACCTGTACTGAAACCTCTCTCTTTCTGATGTCTCACTTTTATCTCTGCTTTTCACTCTTAACATTATCACGTTTAAGCTTTCACTTTACAAAAAATGTTTTTATCAAATGTAGAATGCAGTGGTATAGCTCTGTCTTGTCTGTTCTTCCAGTGCACAGGTTTCTTTAAAGTGCTCAGGTTTCCAGAGGATCTTGGTTGTTGGTAATGTGGACTGGACCCTTGGTGTTTGTAAGCCTGGAGCCCCACAGGACTTGTTAGAGCCCACAAATAATGAGTACCCCTTCAAGATATTGCATGTTGAGCACCCATAATGGCAGTCTGTCAGTGAGCTGAACCCTTATATGACGATTAAACACTAGAGCCACACTTCTAATCCGTGTGGTCCCTGGTTTACTGGCTGGCAGAATGACTAACTACCTTTGGAAATGTTTGGGCCCTAAAGTCAGAGGAGGAAAAGATCTTTCTATAATATGTCACCAACTCAGTTCTAAAATGCTTGAGTTACTGACGGGGGAGGAATTTGGCAACTGCAACTGAAACCAAGAAGTGAGAAATTGCAGACGAGTGAGAGAGCACAGACTGTACATGTATGTGCTCTTTTTTTTCTTTCGAGTTGCTCAAAATGGAAGAGGACCTCTTGAACGTGAAAGTGAAGCTGGCTGTTTGTGAATAAACAAGTGAAAGAAAAGCTCCACTTTGCCTCCTCAAATTATGCTGGTTGATCGAAGATACATATTCAGCTCCGTTTGGCACAGGTACTGCTTGTTCACTCCACAATGACTTGTTTAGCTGTTTTTTAGTCTTGACAATATCACAAAATTGTTAGCTTACATAATATCCACACCTGTGCTGGCTCCCAGCGTGCCTTCACGCAGGCGTATGCGAAAGCGTGTTAACGGAACAGCCATCATCTCTAGATCCCAGCCAGCAGAGGATGCCAGCTCATGCTAGTGGTAAAACTGCCCTACCGCCCCCCTGGATGGAGGAGGGGCTTCACCCGACGGAACATCCCCCATCCGATTCATCTCATCATCCCATCGCCAAGATCACATTGATACATATCTTCTTTTTTTTTTCCTTTTTTTTTTTTTTTACAACAGTATTTGGATTTAGACTCCACATCTATGCACTAGTAATACGCCCAGAAATCCAACAACGACAGAGCAGGATTGCAGTACTCCACGGTCCTTAATGAGCTGACCAATCATGCTTTGGCACACACAAAGTAGTAAGGATTGTCCCGCTGTGTGGCCCAGTGGAAAGCATGCAATATATATTTCCAAGACACTTTCAAAGACCAGTCGAAAGTATCAATCCGTCCTTCGCTTTTAGCTGAAGTTGCAACTGCTGACTGTGGTGGCCATTTGCGTCCATCCGATTTAGCATTCCGTTGAATTTAAAGGGGGGTGAGTGGAAGCAACCTATTGTAACAGGCTGCACAGCTGCTTGTACAGACATCAAGCAACCACATTGTATATATTTTCTGACAATGACATAGTTTTGTGTCATAAAAGCAGTCAACTGTCGATCATTCCTGCAAAAAGCTCCTTTGTGTGCTTTTATGCAGGACATGGTGTTGTTATCTGCCCCATACATTCCTTGGTAGCCTATGTACATTGTTGTTGTTGTTGGAGTGCTCTGATTTCTCTCTCCACCATAATACAGTATAGGCACTGTGCTGGGCAATATCAAGGACATCAAGAACAACAAATAAACAACCCTAAAAAGACAACTTTGTTATACACTTAATCATTATCCCAAAAAAATAACCAAAACAAAACTCCGTAGAGGTTTGTCTTTTAAATGCATATTGTCTCCAAAAAAAGAAGCTTAATGGATCAAATTAGTAATATGTTGCTTGATTGAATAGTTTAGAGAATAATCAATTGGATTGTGGAGGCTTTTATCCATCAGTTGCATTATAAAACAAATAAGCGTGGTAACGAAGAGAGCTTGAGAGAGTTTTGACCCTCAATAAAAAAATGTCTATCCATCCAGACATTGCAGTTGGCAGTGAATGATTGGAACTTTTTTTTTCACGGTACAGAGTAGCACATACACAGTCCCACTGACTACCGATAACTATTTTAACAGACGGGGATTAAAACCAGCGGTATTCTGGTTTCCCAACCCCCGATGCCTTATCCAGATTCTACCATTTCCTCAACTCTGTCCAGTCCGTTCATTTTCAGTCCTTCCGTCCATCTTGTGAAGGAGAAGCGCCAGTCTCCAGCCAATCACAGAAATACCTTCTGATCTTAAATATATATATATATCTTTTTTCTTGCATTGATTTGCATTGAGTTTTCATTGTTTCAGTGTCTGTCCGAAAGCCTACAGTCCTCATGGTGGCTGTGCGCTTATTTGCAGGTCCACTGAGAAATGATAATAATAAAAAATACTAAAAAATAGAAATTAAAAAATGAACATCATCTGCTTCCTCCGGTTAGTGGTCCTTATTTGTTGGGGTAGGGGGGGTGGTGGTTCCCCCTTGTGGTACCTTGTAGAATCAGACGCAGCTCTCCCGTGCCTTGCCGTCCGTGAGGAAGGAGTTGACCTGGGAAATGTCCACCACCACAGCGTCTCGCTTGTGCAGGTGGATGTCTTTCAGATGGTCCTCGTCACTTTGGTCCTTGGCAAAATTAACAAACACCTTGGAGGGGAAAAGGAGAAGAAGAAGGTTATCATTATTATCAGTAGTAGTCAATGGGCAAGTAAAATCCTATTCACATTATATTGGCCCTAAAAACACCATACTTATATGGTGGATGGAATTCATTATTATTCAAGAGGGCGTTTGGCCACTTAATGGCCCCTCAAAAACACCTTTTCTTCTAGATGACTGAGATGATGCCTTTTAGCTGGTCTAAAATCAGAGCAAAAAAATGATTCAATAAAAGACCCCATCCAGTTATATTCAGAGCCCTGGGCACTTCTGCTTACTTGGTCTAGTGTGGTCTGGGACACGGAGTAATCCTCTATGCTGAGCGCCTCCTTGTTCTTTGAGAGCAGGGAGAAGATGCGGGCGAGGGAGGTGAGGGAGGAGGGCAGCTGGTACTGCAGCATGTTGCGGTGCTTCTCCTTCAGAGTGCTCCCCGGCAGCTCCCGCTCGATGAACTCCATCACTGGCCGTAGGTCCGGGACGGGCCCCGCCACCCGCAGGATGATGGTGTATCCGTCGCCGAACCTGGAGAAGACACGCAGAGAGCACACATTTAAATCTTCATGTTTTATTTTTTATTTTTGTCTCTCTTTGGTGCTAAGCAGTCAAGTTTGCATTTCTGTAGGTGGCGCTCTTTGTCTGTTCAGCCATGGTGGCTATTCCAAACAAAGTGCAAACATAAAACGCATCACTTCCTGTACGCCAAAGTGTTTGGAGCAGCAGATGTAAACTCCTTCATGAACATGGCTATAGGATGATTCACTATTGTGTTATATCAGTAAGCAAAACAGATTATTCATTTATGACATTTAGCTGGTCCAATTTCCTCATGGGGCTTAGTAAGTGTCCACAAATCATTTAATCTAATCTAAATGTTGCATAGTGCCGACCTAAATAGTTTTAGCTGATGACAGTATAAGGACAGCTCTATTATACCACTGCGTAAGAGCTATCGTGAAGTGCTGCCTTAGTGTGTGTTCCCACCTGTTCTTGAGGTGCTGCACACTGCCCAGACACCGGAACCTGCCGTTGACCATGATGGCCATCCTGGTGCACAGCGCCTCACACTCCTCCATGCTGAGGAAAATACAAGCAGACACCAGGATTAGGTTAGACATGTGACGGGAACTAGACAAATAAACAGTCAATAGTAAAACAAATAGTTTTTGGTGTGCATTCATCTGTAAGCCCTCTATATATTATCTATTGTGTTGTGTTGTTGTGTGTCCCATTCGCACCAAGACTAAATAGGTGCTCTTGTATGGAGTTCTGTGCCCAAGACTCAGTAGACTGAATAGATGTGAGTTGTGTTCCTGGTCTAACCTGTGAGAGGTGAGGACTACAGATCGTCCTTCTTTGATGATGCTGAGGATGGCGTTCCACAGGGCCCGGCGCGCCTTAGGGTCCATGCCTGTTGTTGGCTCATCCTGTCGGCATAACAAAACAGACACAACTCAGCTACTGCTAGAATATATACTCTAGAATACATAGACTAGGGTCCTCAAATGTGTGTGTGTGTGCTGAAATGTGTCCTACTGACCAGAAAGACGACAGGCGGTCCTCCTATGAGAGCCATAGCGGTGGAGAGTTTCCGCATGTTTCCTCCGCTGTAGCTGCCCGCTGCCTTGTCCACGTACTTCATCAGCCCCAGCTTACGGATGCCCCAGTCTGCCACCTGGAGAACAAGAGAGGGACGTTTACTAATGTGATAAAGTCTGTGCAAGACCACTTTTATCATCTCTATTGTTTTTATGAGTGTGGACCATCCTGTGTGTGTGTATGTGTGTGTGTGTGTGTGTGTGTGTGCGTCTTTCCTAACCTCACAGACTTCCTTCTCAGGCACTCCTCTAAGGATGGCGTAAAACTCGAGGTGCTCTCTGCCAGTCAGCAGGTCGTTGATGGCGTCAAACTGGGGACAGTAGCCCATGTTCTGATGCACCTCGTCTATCTCTGTAGTAACACTGCAGTGAGGGAGAGACAGACGGATGGGGGGGTTGTGGGGATGCAGAGGGTAGATAAGTTTTCTGACCTTCATGGGATCCTACTACACCTAAGCATCAACTATGGAAACAACTATGGTATCTCCTTAACTCCATTAAGTCTAATCTCATTATTAGCTATGTTATATAGTTTTTGACAACTCTTACCTCTTTCCAGCCAGGTAGGCCTCTCCACTGGTAACCACTGAGTCTCCTGTCAGCATTTTAAAGGTACTGGTCTTCCCTGCTCCGTTTACCCCCAGCAGTCCAAAACACTACAGGGAAAGAGAGACCATGTTGACTTTAGGACAACGATAATCTGAGAAGAGTCTGCTAGTGATGCTGAATTGCTTAAAGCTCTAATTTGGTCATTAGAACATATCTTTAACTGTTATTTAGCTCTAGCGTGTTACATTTACACAATAGATGTAACAAACATTCCTGTGTTTCTGGAATGATCATGTAGGAATTGTGAGTGTGAAACTTAAGGCTACAGGGTCAAATGAAAAACGGATAATTTTGACATTCATTGTTTATATGCCGCAATAAGAGCATGGCTTTTGACAGGGGTAAGAAGCCTCTATCTCACCTCTCCGGGGGGGATGCCAACACACAGCCGGTCCACCGCCGGCTTCTGCTTCCTCTTGTAGACCTTGGTGAGCTGTCTGAGCTCCAGGATGTCGGACTGACTTCCTCCGCCGAGGATCCTCTGTCTCTCCCTGGCCACGTCCTCGTCCTCATCTCCGATGGGCTTCAGGTGAGTGCTGGGTGACCTGGAAAATCAGACGCAACATAAGGAGGAGGAGAGGTCACCCTCAAGGCAGGGTTATAGAACAGGCTTCAGAGTTGAACCTGGGGTCTCTCCCACTGGGAAGGCTTAAATATCACCAAAAA
The DNA here is from genome assembly GCA_900660455.1 of Gephyroberyx darwinii. Lineage (NCBI taxonomy): Eukaryota > Metazoa > Chordata > Actinopteri > Trachichthyiformes > Trachichthyidae > Gephyroberyx > Gephyroberyx darwinii. Next base: position 24,509 of record CABFOQ010054524.1, read on the forward strand.
TGTCAAGCAAGGCTGACTGGTTAGGCAGGTATCCATCCAGAAGACAGGTCCCACTCACCTGGCCTTGATGCAGAAGCGGTACTGGATGAGGACAGTGATGCAGAAGAAGACCACGCCTTCTACAGCCATAGCGAACAGGTTCTTCCCCACCATGTCCCAGGCCAGAGGGGAACGGAAGCGGTTTTCACCTACAGAACCAGAGAACAGAATACATTTGGAATATTTTATAAGCAAAAATCGTTTTAGTTGTATCTTGTATGTGACTGACATAAATGTCTCTTGACTACCTGGTCAAAACCTACATTCAGGTCATCGCTCAGATCATCTGTTATCCACAGTTTGTTGCCCCTTATTTAACCATGCAAGCTCACTAAAACACAGACTAGCCCCTTTTTTTCGCAAAGCATCCTATTCTAGTCTACTGTCCTTACCAAATCTCTCCAGAGCGTCAGCCATGGCCTGGTTCTTCACCATGTCGATCAGTCCTCTGCCCAGACAGAAGTGAGGGAAGATGAGGAACACGTTCTTCAGAATGTCGTTGATACCACCGATTTCCTAGGGAGTCACAGCAATAAAATAATTAATTTAAAAGTCCCAAGTCTTCATTAAAGATGTCTACTCCCATGAAAACAATTTATCACAGAAATCATTCTCTTCAAAATGTACAGAAACTAATACATTTGCTACCATGACAGCACTTTCAATTTTGATTTCTACAATATGGACGTGACAAACCTCTCACGCCAAATTTAGAATTTTGTAGAAAATCTACTATTAATATAATTGAGTGAATCAAAAATGACTTGGAGACATTAATTTGGTTTGGATTCTCATTGAACGTTATTTACATTGCTTCCAAACAGCTCCAGGACGAACGTGGAGACGCTGCCGTTGATTCCAATGAGGATGTTGACGCTGGTCAGGACCACGTAGGCGGTACTGGGGATCTTGAAGAAGAATGAGGCCGGGTACATCAGAGGGGTGATCGACCAGCTGGAAAGGGAGACACCACCAACAACGCGAGATGAGAGAGGTCAGAGAAGAAGAGGAGAGCGTGAAAGACAGGAGTAAAGACACAAAACGAACAGAAAGTGTGTCTACAGTGACTCACCCATAGAGCAGCAGCAGCAGGGCCAGCACAGGCAGATTGGTGGAGGACACATAGGCCTCTTGTTGGAAACACACAAAAATGATGATGACGAGTGTGGCCGGGACAATGTAGTTACACTGTCAGAGAGGAAGAGAAGCAAGGGAAACAAGAGGCCTCAGTAAGTCTCATCATCATGTTCACAATCACGATTTTACGAAAAACAAGACAGTAGCTTCATCAAGTGCTAGGAGACTTTGTTACTACTACTACAAATAAAATTAAAATAGAAAAAAATAAAATAAAAATCTACTACTACTGCTACTACTACTAATAAGAATAATGAATTAGAATAAAATATATGGCATATATCCCATTTATATATCTGCATTTATTATGATTTATTGTATGTTACTATTATTACCATTATTATATGTTACTAACTATTACTTAATTTATTTATTAGTATTACAAGCCAAGAATAGGGAATAGTGCATAAACTGACACAATAACGATTTGTGGAAATTCCCTGAAAATGCCTCTAGGTGGCAGCGTCATGCCATAGATCCACAGGGGCCAAGGGTCCAACTGCACTTACCATGTCCCAGACAAAGTTGGCCAGCCAGTACAGCAAGGGCTGCACTCCGCTGATGAACTGCATGTGCTTGGCCTTGTTCACCCTCTCCTGGATGAGGAACACCACGAAGCTGGCGGGGACGAAGGACATGGCGAAGATCACGCAGATGGACACCAGTACGTCCACAGATGTCGTCATACTGGGGAGAGGGGGTGCCGAGAGGGGAGGGAGGACGAGAAGAGATGTCTATCAGAGGAGGCTATAGATATACTGTAGTAGATTTGCAAATTCAGTCGGCTAAGACACATTTTTGACGGATTTAATTAGAAAAAAATGGAAATATCGTTTCTGTTATATTAACACTTGAATGGCCAACTGCTCTGTCTGTTTTGAATTTTAGAATTGAAATATCTCAGTTTAAAGTGGCCCTCCACTTTCAGATTTCCAAAATCACGCAAGGAAAAATTCAGTACAACTTGGAGCCTTACAGTGCGACCTGTGACAGCTGCTCCTTGGTGAGGTTGAGCGGGTGGTTGAAGGCGGTGATGCCAAACTTGGTGGGGTCCTTGCCGGCCGGCAGACTGGCTCGCAGGATGCCGTTGTTCATCACGTTGAGGAAGGAACCGATGCTGTGCCAGCCCTTGTTGTTAAACCAGATCTGGAGGCAGATAGAGATGAGAAATTTCACTTACACGCTCATTCTATGTTGACAGGAAGTGAACACGTGCACTATGACCCTGACCTTTGCACGTTTTGGTGATTTGGGAACTGAAGCTTATTCTGTGTGCAGTGAGTGAGACATATCAGATGGGCATGACATTCATGTTGTTGGAGGAGTTGTTGAACATAACCTGCAGAGACGGGTGCTGTTGTATAATGTGTGTATGTGTGCGGGTGTGTGTGTGTGTGTGTGTGTGTGTGTCCATGTGTGTGTGTTTGTGCTAACCTTGACGTTATTTTTGGTGTCCAGTCCTTGGATGAAACTGGATAGACTGTGAAAGAAGCGGTCAGCTGCAGTTCCCTGGAGCGGTACAGAGAGAAAGAGATGAGGAGGATGGAAGAGGGAGAGAGGGGGACTTGTTTGTGCATGGGCAAACCCACACGGCTAAGACATGCATGACATTAGCCAACGTTCATCAAGCCTAGTTTTGAATTTTCACAATAATATGACTTTTACTTCATTCTATTAATTAGATACTGCTCAATTTTTCTCAAGTGCTTTAAACCATGATGACTGTTGAGTTAAGTGTCTCAACCCTGACTCACTAAGCTGAATTTAGCTCTTAATGACCATGGCACCATAATAAATACCGTCACTAAGTCTGCATGATAAAATGTTTATTCTTCCGCTACAGTACGTAATAGTAACTTTATATCTTACTCTCTCGAGACGGAAGCGCATCCGGAGCTGAGCGATCGCATCATCAACGTCATCGCTGTGGGGGAGGAACTGAGCGCTCCTGGCACCCAATGAAAATCCACCGTATCTGTTTAAAACATACTCATTTTAATATAGCGGAAAGAAGGCATTCAGTTCAATACTAGAAAAAACAGAAACAAGCTCAGGCTGGATAATGTCTGAAAATGTACCTGAACTCATTGACCCAAATCTTGTTCTTCAAGCTGTGAGGGAAGAAAAAGCGATACTGCGTTCAATTGCTTTGAATGGAAATTCAACGAATAGCATGAGGGCTTGACCCAGAAAAGAAATGTGTTGTGATGTAAGATGAGCGTTACCTTTTGCCAATGATCTGAGCGTAAGTTTTCACCAGGTAGTCGGAGACGTTTCTGCCAGTAAGGTTCTGCAGAGTGTCTGTTTCACTGATCTTCACCTGGATACACACAGACAAATCATCTGTCAATGTGTGTGTGTGTGTGTGTGTGTGTGTGTGTGTCTCTGTGTGTGTGTGTGTGTGTGTGTGTGTGTGTGTGTGTG
>CABFOQ010054527.1:0-12601 GCA_900660455.1 Gephyroberyx darwinii
ATATGTTTAGATAACCACTGGAATCATGTGGTTAGCCGAGACGACACTGTACGTCACGCAAGAGAAAGCTCATATCTGATCTGGCCATACTTACTTATTCTGAAAGGGTGGTGAAAACCGCCCAGACCATCACGGGCAGGGTGCTTCCCACCCTGGACAATATCTACGTCACCCGATGCCTGAGGAAGGCCCATAAAATCACCAAGGACCCCAGTCACCCAGCACACTCACTGTTCACCCTGCTACCGTCTGGCAGACGGTACAGGAGCGGTCAGTCACGCACTTCACGACTGAAGAACAGCTTCAACTTACAGGCCATCAGGCTACTGAACCGCTGAACTATAACTATACCTCATACCCACGACACTTTATGAACAATACTTATATGCACATGCACTTTATACCTGTACATCTGTATCTCTAGATCATTCATGTTTACCAAACCTGCTGCTTCTCATATCCATACATTCTCTTCTATTCTAGTTTAGCCCTTAACCTGTTCTATTGCTACTTTATTTTATTTTATTCTATTTTATCTTTTTGATTCATGTGTTCCTACCATGTTGGAACGTGCCTCGTACAAAACATTTCATTGTACAGTATGACTGTAAGTGATGCTGCACATTTGACAATAAATGACTTGAACTTGAACTTGAACTTACATACTCTAGAGATCAGTTACATATAAATATAAACATTATACTCTAAAATAACTATTTCATAATTAGTCTTCAAATCTTGTTTTCCTTAAAAGTGAAAAAAAAAACAGTTTCCAAAAAATAAACTTTTCCTCTTTAAGATTTTTGTGTCATTTTCTTGACCAGTGATCTTATTTCAAGATATTCACTATTAAATTGTACGTGGAATTGTCTCATCCAATAGGAGGTTTTTTTTACTTGCTTCAAGGAAAAATATTTTTTAGACTTGACGCTCAATGAGAATCGGTATTTTCTGCAGCATCATCAACTGAATGCCGCCCTTTACGCACATAAAAGTCCGTTACATGTTCCGTACAAATATAAACATTATACTTTAAATGAGCATTTTATTCAGCCAAACATATAAATGCATGTGTCTAAGTGTCCATCTCTGTCTCCCGCGCGACTGCTTGGACACGAACTTTACGCACAATATTTACGCGCGGATTCCGCTCCGCTTTTGAACTGAAAACCAAACTCCGGTGTAAAACAGCATCTGAACACCAGTTTAAGAACCAATCCGGCTTTACTCACGTTTGGTGGCCATGGTGATTATGGTCTCCGTCGTGGCGTGGTCCTCCTCCTCCACCCGGGGGTCATACTGGTCCAGGAGCTGCGTCACCGGAGGCGCTTTGGGCAGAAGCTTCCTGATCATGTCCCGGCTGATGTTGGGAGCTTGTTCCAATCTGAGGATGCTGAGGATCTGCGACTTGATGCCGTAGAGCCTCATCCGCCTGCTGTGCTCCCTGAAGCCGCAGGTTGAACACTGCTCACCGCCCTCCGCCAGCAACCTGGAGCTTTCATTCCCTTCCATGGAGAAGCCGACAGAGGAGGAGAAGAAGAAGAAGTAGAGGCAGAGCCAGAGCAGCATCCTGGGACTCTGGTTTCCCCGGAGGAAAACAGGAGAAGAAGAAGTCAGGCCGGTAACGCGGGCTGATAACGGCTCGGCCCTGTGGCGTCAGGATTGGCTGCGATGGCATTTTTTTTAATTCACAAGGAAAATTTAAAGACGTAGAGAGATTTTAAAGGCTTATGATTGGCTGTAAAAAGTGAGACGGTAGACAGAAAAATGACTTTGTAGTCTGGCTGTAATGCTTTTTCTTTCTTCAGCAGTAAAATTTAAAGAGGTAGAGAGATGTTAGGACTGTTTTCTTCTGGTAGATAAATAATACTTTCAAGACTGCAATGATGATATTTATGATATTTATACCAGAAAGATTTTCAACCCGTCACCAGTACGTGTTAAAGTAGAACCAGACCAACTGAAAGTTGATTCAGCCCAGCGTCTTGATGCTCCACGTTCAGCTGCTGTCCTGATTTTATATAATAAATAAGATAATATGACATTTACAAGAACATTACAAGCCGACAGCTCCACTGTTAGTCATGTTTGTTTTATTGAAACCGTTGTACAACAGATTCTGTGATTACAATAAAGCAACCATAAAAGACATTGCTATACCCACACTGGTACTAGTAGGGCAGTATGGGGACAGCACGGTAAAGCAATGGAAAGAGTTTAAGTATTTTTTTTGGATTGAGAAATTCAAAAGCATTGAACATTTTTTCCACATATTCTGAGAGCAGTGACTAGCAGATCTTCAGGGGGCGTGTCTTCGGGTTGTTGCTGCTGCCTGAGAGACAAAACAAGACAAGAGAGACGCTTTAGCTTTTACATCACACTTGCATCGTAGTGATTTAGCTGATGCTCTTATCATGGATGAGTAGAGGGAAGCGGTAGAGATGTGACATAGGAAGGAGGCCCAGAGGACTTAAAGAGCCGCCATCGACAAAGCACCCAAATATACTGACTGTCCTGTCACACTCCGAGAGCTTAAAGGGGCAGTAAGTCAGGTTTTTAACCTTAATTTAACAAGGTAAATCCCATTGAGATGAAGAATCTCTTTTTCAAGGGAGACATTACAGAACATTATCATACAATAAGCCAAATACAACAATGTATAAAGTACAATAGTTTAGAAATAGTGCAAAGAAAAGAGAGAGAAGAAGAAGAAAGAAGAAGAAAGAGGGGGAGGGGAGTTTAGTGGTAGAGTTCCTTTGGTTTCAAGTCCTTCTCCAGGGTTTTCTCCAGCTTTGTGGACAGTCAGAAAACAAATCCTGGGACCTCCGACTATACTGAGCTCCACTTCTGACCAACATAAGCACATAAGTATGAAGCAAGCTTTCGCAGAATGGCCTTATAAATAAAGGTTGATGTGTGGAGAGAGATGGCCGAGCTGCCATCGTATACGAGGTACAATGATGAGTCAGATTTACAGTTGGTAATCTCGAAGCACCAGGATAAACTGCGTCTAAGGCACTGAGCTGATGCAGTCATATAATCACATGGGTTGATAGAGTAATTGATCAATACCAGTGACTCATCAATTACTTGCCAGCTGCTGAGAGTTCTGGCTTTCAAAACTCTTCGGACCAGACTCAAAGAAAACCTCTCCACCCATTGCAGTTCCCAACCCCGCCCCGCTACCTACAGTCGTACCGAGTCACTAGCAACTCTCAACAAGTCTGTCAACATTGTTGTCATGTAATTTTAATTCTTTTAATCTCAACGAGATTTAATGAACTTGAAACTTTGGCTCTCACCTTTCTTCACAATTCTAGAAGTGATGACCATGCCCTTGTCCACGTCCATGTCCACGTCCACGTCTTTTCCCGTGCTTGTGCTTTCGGTGATGGCCATGGTGCCCATGCCCGTCATCATCACTACTGCTACCGCTATGGCTACTATCATGGTGATGATCAGGGCTACCCTTGTGGCCTTCATGGTGATGATCGCGGTGTCTGCCTCCGTGGTCACCCTTGTAGCGGTCAGGGCTGCCTCCGTGGTCACCCTTGTAGCGGTCAGGGCCGTGACTACCTCCGTGGTCACCCTTGTAGCGGTCAGGGCTGCCTCCGTGGTCACCCTTGTAGCAGTCAGAGCTACCTCCGTGGTCACCCTTGTAGCGGTCAGGGCCGTGACTACCTCCGTGGTCACCCTTGTAGCGGTCAGGGCTGTGACTACCTCCGTGGTCACCCTTGTAGCGGTCAGGGCTGTGACTACCTCCGTGGTCACCCTTGTAGCAGTCAGAGCTACCTCCGTTGTCACCCTTGTAGCGGTCAGAGCTACCTCCGTGGTCACCCTTGTAGCGGTCAGGGCCGTGACTACCTCCGTGGTCACCCTTGTAGCGGTCAGGGCTGCCTCCGTGGTCACCTACATTGTCATCACTGCCAGGCCCATGTCCACCATGGCGGCCTTCATCAGGACCTCCTGGAGCCCCTGGAGCCCCTGGGTCGGGGTCCTGGTTGAAGCCAAAGGGAAGGGTGCTATCTGTAGGGGACAAATCAGGACAGAAAGAATTTAAGTACGTTTGTGCCAACAAAATGATCAATAGGATGAGATTAAACCAAATGATGGTACTTTTTAAAGGACATTTGGGAACTTAAAGGAAACCCTCAGATCCTCTAACACTGTTATGTCTTATCAGTCTGTGATGTTCAACGCATCCACCCATCCTTTCATTTTCAAGCTGCCCATCCAGGTCAGGGTTGCCATGGCAACAGGGCAGCAGAGCAGTCCGGACGTCCTTTTACCCAGAACCTTCCTCCAGCTCCTGGTAGGGACACCCAAGGCAAACTGGCGTCCGGTGAGGGGCCAGACAAATATTGGTTTAAGAAGATCCCATGAGTCATTCAACAAGATCTCAGAGAACCCCTCTCGGAGTAGGGACACCTACTTGGTCTCTCTCCTCGATGGATTTCTCTTGTGTGATTGTTGATCGTCGGTCTAGAAAGAAGCCCTTGCTCTTTGATTCTGATTGGCTGACACCAAAACCTGACGGTTACCGTTGATGTTTTAGATCTATGAAACATTTTCTGATGTTAGACTGGAAATATCTCAACGTGACATCACGTCGTCTATGATTGGAAGAAGAACAAAACACCAGACAACTAGATGGACCAGGAATGCAACACACATCACCAATAGTGTTTTAGGTGGATTTTTTCAACACAGACTTTAAGACCCAAATTAAAACCATTGGGAAACATGTTTGACTGAATAGCAGACTTACAAGGTTTGAATGTGCAGTGTTTAGAGATACTGTATACTGCGTGTGCGTGTTCTGTCAGCATTTCAACTAGCAGACGGTTGCCTTTACACCACATGAAAGTATTCTTCCACCTCCACTTTGTCAAGGTTGTCTGTCAGTTTACATAAAGTGTTGCTTTTCCTCTTCAGGCGTTTCTCTCTCAGCACAAACCAACAAACCAACTCAGGACCCGACAAAACAAATCAATTTAATTCTCATTCCTGAGGACGAGTCAATTCCATTAGCTGCCGGGGGAAGTGAGAATGAGGCCTGATCCCCCGTAATCCCGACTTCAATCTAATCACAATGCACTCGTAATTATGAGCTTCCCATCCGGGATGCCGTGACAGACAAATCGCTGTACGTTTCCATGGCGCCGGCCATCAAAGGGGAAGGTCTCCGGGGGGTTTTGCCCAAGTGTCCATCCTCACTGCAGAAGGCGAGCAAGGCCCTCGTCTTGTTGATATACAAGACATGGACGGCGGGGGAGATGCCAGGATGCATTTCCTCAGTCACGATGATCACCTGTCCTTCACTAGATCACTAGAATAGACAACAGACATGGAGTCCACCACCAACTGTTTGTTTTCATCATTTAGTTTTTTACAATACATTATTTAGAACTTATACAAATCAAAATGCTCGAATGAAACTGAAACTGAAATATTTATGAATATCTTGTTCATTCGGAAGGTTTTTCTCAAATTGTTGTCACTCCAGATATTTCATTCACATATTAACAACTGGATGCTCCTAATACACAGTGTGGATTGTGTCTTTTAACAATTAGTACCAGATACTGACTAAATTACTATGGTCCTCTATGTGTTATTGTTGCTACTGCTAGCACTTTAACTTCGAAAAAGGACTTCCGCAGTAAAATATTTTAAATTATTAATTCAATTTTTTTTTTATTTTCTTAAAAAAAAACTAAAAAAACATTTTCTTATTTTTCTATTCAATTTTTTTTTTTATTATGTAATCTTGTTTGAGAAATATGAGTTTTTGATAAAGTTCTTGGTAGTGCACTAGTGCTTTTAAATATGTGCATCTGAAAAATGTATTTAATTACTTTTGTTTTCTTGTTTGGCCTAAGTTCAAAAATGTAATTTGATACTTTTGATACTTTGATACTTTTGGAAGGAGTATTTTTGTGTTTCAAATCACAGTAATTTCTAGAATAGATCAGATTTCTATCAAATGAAATAGGTGCTATTGAATGATATAATTATATAACTATATAATAGGTGCTATTAAATGATATAATTATATAACTATATAATAGGTGCTATTAAATGATATAATTATATAACTATATAAGATGTTCTATTATTATTATTCTGCACACTTCATTTTGTCATGTCAAGTCACTGACACGTCATCGCTTGGATCGGCATGTTCAATAAACATCTTGAAATAAACGAGGCCGCCTGCCGACCTTCGAGGTGAAAAACTGCAGAAACATCAAGTAACATTTCAAAGCTGCAGACGAGGCTGAAGCCAGCTGAGCATATCAGTAGAAGGAAGGAAGCAGGTTCATGACTTAACTTTAATCGTCACATACACATACATGCAGTGTAAATTATATAAAATTCTATATTATTATTTATTTATTTTATTATTATTAATTATATATTGTTTAATTATATCAAATTAATATCTTCCTCAGTAAAGGTAAGGAAGAACAAAAATCAAACACATTCCACATCAACAAGCAGTCAATTAGTTAATTAGTCAACGATGATGATGAGGACATCACCTGCACTGGTTCTTCCTCACTGATAGGAAAAATGTGATTGGTGCCCATACATAACATTTTATAAAATGGCGGACCACTAAAAAAACAATGCACATGTTAAATAAATGTATTGTTAACCAGTGCTGATTTAATAATAACAGTTAATAAATATTATTTGCACCATGCACAACATGGTTACTAAGTGATACATAGGTATGATTGGTGGTGTGGTGTGTGTTTATCAGGTATTTTACAACATTAAGTTCCACTTACAATATTGTTCTGGAAGTTTCAGGCAACGTCGAAGCTGAACGCATGCTGGAATTTATCTATTTCTAAAAACACAAATTACACATATTTTTATTATATACATTTCTGGACATCAATTTATTTAGATGTATTTGTAAAAAGACACATTTTGATGTATTTTTGCTCATACCCCACCTCAACCCAAACTCCATGATGGGAACCTGATCTCTTCTTGGTCTTTACATACTGACTGAAGGCGAACTGAGAGGACATTGGAGGACAATACTCGTTGTAGCTTCACGTGTTCACGCATCGGAGCCGTAGTCCTTGAAGGCAGCGTCAACCTGGATCACTTCTGCACGTTTAATCGAGTATACTCCCATGTGGCATTTTTTCCCCACAATAAATAACCGTAGAAGTTGACAATATATAAGTATTTTATTGTATTATCAGATCCAGTGCTTCTCTTAACACCCCCCCACTGTTCACTGCGACCAATCACAGCCATAAAGTGTACATTTACATCCTCTGTTCCACGTGACTTGAGCTTGTGTGCAGAAAGCAGAACCAGAGCTGCACATGGAGCCGGCAGGACAAGAGCAGCCGAGCACTTGAACCTCAAGGACTGAGTATCCACAGCTGAATAACAAGCTGGCATGTCACGACAACATCGGGTAACAACAACACAACAAGACAACAGCCAGTCGGCCATCATGCCCCCGGTGAAGGGAATTACAGTCAGCCAGGTGGGAGCCAGTTGCTGCTGCACCTCAAAGTATTATTTCAATTATGAGAGGCTAGGTTTACAATTAAAAACATTTATTAACAGCATGAGAAATGTGCATGAGCATAGGTTTGGTAGACTCCAAGTGGTATCCAGCGATAGGGTGAAGCTCCCAGAGGCAGGTAGGAGACAGGAGAACCCCCCGGGCTGAAGATCTAACCCTTCTGGATATCTGATGGAGCCGTGATGCTGGTGGTGGTGGGGGAGGAGGTGGTGCGTCAGTCTGGTGAGGTTTAGGCAGCTGAAATGACAGAAACACAGAAGCAACTGAGGGGAAACAAATAGAAGGAAGTGGTTAGTGATTGGTTTCTGGAGAGGGAGGAAGGGGAGGAGAAAGGAGCGTGGGCTACGGTGATTGGACGATGTAGAGCTGGGGGCGTGCTTGTACCTGCTGACAAAATATGAATGGGGGAAGTAGCCTTCCTGATTGAACTTACGCTAAGCTTCATTTTATGTTATATGTTCTGCAGTAACTTGGTGGTAGTTAAATTCAGGTTTGGATCATGTTTTTAGTAGTTTCTGGCATTTTTGTAATTTGCAGGTGTAGTTAACTACTGCAACTACAATTTTTCTCTGCCTATTATGTCTTGATTCAACCTCTGTTTTCATTTCTTAATTTTAAAGCTTTAAAGAGTTTTATGGGGCTGCAACAGAGAAGAGTGTCCCGTCACCGCTAACTGAGATGCATTATTTGTCCAAATTCAATTGTGGTGTCAGCATGGTCACTGGTGGGAAATCTTCTCCACACAGGAAGTGACAAATAGATAGTGACAAAGATATTTAGTTTACTAGTTTAGTGTAGTAACAGGATTCCTGGGTAATGAAGTTCTTCAAACTTTCAAAAAATTCAAACACTTATCATTAGCTGCCACTCGGGCTTGCCAAAGTGCAAAGTTGCTTAGAACAGCCTTCAAGAACCCTTTTCTTGTTTTCTGGTTTCTATATAGAATCCTTTTTGTTAAGCGTGTACTTTAGTACACTCTAAGAAGATTCGGTGCTAAGTAGAACCATACATTCGGCTTGTCCCTGTGGGAGAACCTTTTTTGGTAGAACCCCCTAGGTACACCCCCTTGGAAGGTTTCTAACTAGAACCCCCTTGGAAGGGTTCTACCTAGAACCTTCTATTAAAGGGTTCCAGGTAGAACCCTTTGCTCAAAAAAATCCTTCCAGTTCTAAATAGAACCCCACCCTTCTGCAAACCTTTTGGAACTTTTTTTTCTTAGTGTAACAAACGCTGAGGTGAGCAGATTCATCAAAGTGTAGATGGGAGACAACTGTGCGCATGTGCACACACACACACACACACACACACACAATGGGAGGTTTATGGTGCAGACAGCCGCTGTGCTTTCCCAAGGAGGAGAGTGCAGGGAAGTCCATAAAAGCCATCCATACCAACCCAGGCAGGGAATCAGCTCCTGATGAATCACCAGCACCTCCTCCCTCACCTCCTCTCACTCCTCATCCCTCCTTCCGCAGCTCTCTGCGCTCCTGTCCTCCCTCTGCTCCCGAGGCGGAATGCTTTAATATTGATTCAGCTCGCTAACTGCTCTCACCGCGTGCCCTGTTAAGAGAGGCTGAAGTCTTTCTTTAGTTGTCTGCAACTCCTTGTTCCGAAACAACAGACTTTTAGCTTGCAACACTTTTCTCATTGCAGCTCACTGTTTGTTTTTTTCCCACGCACAAAAAAAACTAAACTCCAGAGCTTTTGCATACTGTAAAGTTTAAAAATTCTGGTGTTTATCTCTATAAAGCCTAAAACAAATGTCACAACCTGTGGGATGTACAGAGGAAGTGATGGAAACCAGTTTAGCCCGAGGCCATGCCTTTGGCTCAGATATGAAAAGTGTGTTTACTCAACCCACCCCATCTCCATAACATCGTCTTTTCACTTTGTTCAGCAGAAGCTCATACATTATAGTGCACAACACATTTAATAGCTCTATTTGGTGAAATCACTTTTATTATTAATTATTATATATATATATATATTATATATATTATTATTATTTGGGCCATATTTTAAAAGTGGCTTCAATGGTGAATGTCGACCTAAGCCGCTGCATTTTTTATTTTGTCATCTTTTAAAACTACAATCATATCACACATCACTTTGGCTGGTTAGAGGACGACACTCGCACACAAAACCCAGTTTTACAAGGATCGTACTTGCTTTCTAATTCACGCTCATCACTTATGTTTTTGGCACTTTACAACAGTCGTATTGCAGCGTCATTAAATGGGCGAGTTGTAATTGAAAAGGTGTACTGGCGCCGGCCGCGGCAGTAACTGCGGATATACATGTATATAAATTCACCGCGCAGGTGTCAAATAAAAACTTTAGTGTGTGTTCAAGTGACGGCGTGTTAAAATTTACCAACCTAATCAGGGGAATGAACAACAGGACCGGCTGTCACACGCTCTCGTCTACATAGTTATTCGACTGTGAGAGGGGAGGGAGGAGGAGGGAGGTAAGGCAAGGGCAAAATGGATTTTTTTTTCAACAAATCCCTCCAAATACAACTAGTCGCTTGCACTCAGAATGAGAAGAGAAAATGAGATTTTCTTATTTGACTGTCAAAAGATGTTTACCACTCAACATCATTCGGATGATCCCCACCTATAGCCTATAATCCTGTTCGGATCACAGTCAATAGATGGAGCTAGGAGGCTGTGGGAGAAACCTACAGACTCTTCCCTGGGATGCAGGGAGATCATTGTGAGGTGCAGCAACCCCCAAGTCTTGTTTCACCAAAGAGCTCAGGGAACCAGGGTCTTTGAAGGCTGATATGGATTTTTTTTCATTGAAGCTGCCAATAGCTATTTTATGTTATCTTTAAATTTGACCATTTTCATGCAACAGATACGAGCATTCAGTGTTCCCCCCAGAATTTTATTTTTGTCAGGGTAGAAACAGCATTTAGACCATCTATTGAAACCCAGGATAAAAAAATACATAAAACATATTAATGCATACTTGTGTGAAATCCAGTCAAAATGTCACATGAGTCATTTCTTCCCATAGACAACCAGTTTGGTATTGATGAGTTATACAATAAGTAATCAATCAGACTGTATTATATCTATCATATCAGAGATGGACGACACTCGCCGGGCCATATCTGATTTTCAATTAAAGGCCACTGAGATATATCGGATATATCTGCTGATAAATCGGTTTAATCCTTCAGGGAGCTGAAACAACAAGGAGGAGGCTCACACGATGGGGAACATTGTAAATACAGGACAACCAGTAATCAACTCAGCAAGCTAATAAAATCTGATGAATCCAAATTTAAGAACAAACTGACTAATACATACATCTGAAATCTCAGAATCTCCATCCTCCTCACTACCAGATGAACTCAGCAGCTTCCGTAGAGCTGGAATGTGATGTGGTACTTCTATTGGTGGTAATTGTAAATGGTACCAAGTAGCCTAGTGCAGGACGGGCTAGGTAATTGTCAGATAATGAATGTTTTAACCTCCATATTGAGAAATAAGCTTTGTCACCATCAGGTACTATTGTACATGACAACGCCTTTACCACACTGGTAAAGGCGTGGGGGAAGCTGGGGAAGTTCAAACTCTCCCCTCAGATCCAGAAAAACTTTTACTCTGGGACCATAGAGAGCATTACTGCCTGGTACGGCAACTGCTCCTCTCAGGACCGCAAAGCCTTGCAGAGGGTGGTACGGTCAACCGAGCAGAACACCGGGACAACACTCCCCACCCTGAAGGACATATACACCAGGCGGTGCAGGATCAGGGCCAACAGGATCATTTAAGACACTACCCATCCCAACAATGGACTGTTCAGACTGCTGAGGCCAGGCAAGTGCCTCTTCAGTCACATGGCCAAGACAGAGAGGCTCAGGAGGAGCTTCTATCCTCAGGCCATCAGGACATTAAACTTGCACACATCCAACCAATAAATGACTCTTGGATGTTTACATAACGTGCACATTTTTTCAGTTTTTTTACATTGCACATTCTTTTTGCACATGTGCATACACACCTGACATTCTATTGCTTATTTTTACATTGCCATATTGTCTATATATTTATTTTATTGTTAAATTTATTTTTATTTCTTCTAGTATTTTTTTTTTTATATATCTCCTAGTTTTAGCCCCCTTTTCCTTTTCAACTTTTAGCATAATGATTGAGTATACCACCGTGCATTTCACTGCACTTTTGTACTACTATAACTGTGTATGTGACAAATAAACATTTGAACCTTGAACCTTGAACCTTCCATGGCAACTACTACATGGCTAGCTCCCAACCAATCAAAGATCGGAAGAGATCTGTGTCCTCCTAGTGTCCTACTGCAAGGATGATGGCGTGGTGTTAGCAGCGGTAAAAAATAATTACAAATCTGGACATGTAGCTTTTCATTCTGATTGTTAGGTCAAGACAAACATAACATGCAATTTGGCACAAAAGTGCAGTGAGTGAGTGAGTGCAGTAATTACCTTGACTATGCTAGCTAATCGTACACTAATGGCTAAATTGAGAAAAAAAATAAATTCAGAAATGAATAATTAGGGAAATAAACAAATATGGAAATAAATGATGAATAAATAAAAAATAAAAACACAAAACACAAAAGAAAATAAAAACACACAGCTGACACACAAAACACACAAATTAATGCATAAATATATGCATTAATTTGTCAGACTTTATTCATTAATTTATTTCAGTGTACATTCATTTATTTTTAATTAATTAATACATTTATTTATTTCATTACATGTTGTTGTTGTTACATGTTATTGTTTCATTACATTTATATATTTATTTTAAATTATTTGTATTTATTCATCAAAACAGAATGAAACAAAAATTGCCAAAGCTACAAAAAGCTGTGTCACATATTGACTAAGAAACAGGATTAATGCTGTACAGCGAGCAGTACAGTTATGTTTGGTAATTAATTTCAAGGCTTTCCTGCCTCTACCTGTATCCATGGCAATGAGAAAAACATGTCAGTGTGTTCCACTACAGGCCATGTCTCTTTTTGGTAATATATTTAGTG
>CABFOQ010054529.1:18645-43735 GCA_900660455.1 Gephyroberyx darwinii
TGTCTCTCTCTCTCTCTCTCTCTATATATATTTCTCTCTCTCTCTCTCTCTCTCTCTCTCTCTCTCTCTCTCTCTCTCTCTCTCTCTCTCTCTCTCTCTCTAGCTCTTGTGCTTTAACACTGGACGGTTGTTTTCAAAGTAAGATCAGAGTGGATAGGGCGTTTTCGCTTCACAGGTCTTTGATTATCATCTTCGCACTAGGCCTAACAGAGAGTGAGAGAGACAGAAAGAGAGAAATTGTTTGTAGGCCTACATATGTTTGATTGTTATTAGGGGCGGTAACTTGTTAAGTGGCTGTTGAAAAGAAAAGAAAAGTCGAGCAAAAAATATTGGAACTAAAAGCAAAGTGCATCCAAATCTCCCGCACTACTCTCTCAAAGTGTTGCAAGGCAACAAGGCAATGTTCTTGAAACGTTGTAATCGATTTCATCTATTTGACGCATTTTCAACATGCGAGTTTCGCCAATAACAGCGTACTGAGCACACTGCAGATTCAGGCGCGTAAAAATACGGATTGCTAGTTACACAAAAACATCATACCTTTGCCTAACTCAGTTTCAATAGAAATTTAGAATATGAGGAACAACTGAAAGGTCATATTGTGTGGGAGGAATCTATATGACTCATAACGAGAAACTGTTTGTGTGTGTGTGTGTGTTTGTGTTTGTGTATAGGCGTGCAGGACTCACACTGATATAAGAAGACATCTCAGCCATCAGCATCTGTTTTAGACTGTAAACATGATTTTAGTGGTTTTAATAGTGTTGCAATCAAACAGCACTACAACCTACAAGTGAACAATTGATACCCATGGGTCCCTATAGCTTTGTTGCTTGGTACATTAATTTTTATTAATTTTTATTAATTTTTTTGCCAATTGTCATTTGTGCATTAGTTTTTCAGCCATATGGAAAATTGATGATTGAGTCTTAAGAATGATGTGATTTTCTTACACATACCTACTAATAATACAGTACTACAATGGGGCAGCCCAGCTTTTCAGTCGTGTTGGACAGAAAATCCACTCGCCTGCATGTAAATATAGTCACTGTCACTCTGTCAATGATGTCCTTGTAAGCCGAGGACACACCCGAGATCAATGATGTTCACTCAATTAACCTGATAGATAAAATGTCAGAAAGGTTATGGATGTGAGCATGTGGTTTTCCCTGAGTGAATGTGTTTCCGTCCTGTATTGTGTGTGTGTGTGTGTGTGTGTGTGTGTGTGTGTCTGCCTATGTCTACGGGCCCAAAGAAGAGACAGTGGGTGAGGCCTGTCTCTTCTGAGGCACCCTGTGTCCAGAGCAGAACTAGGTCAACAGAGACCGCTGGTTGGTGAGTTGGAACGGTGCTGCTCTCTCACACACAGGAAAGAAAAAAGGAAGAGAAGAAAATCCTTGCCTTCGATTCAGGGATAATTAGAGACTGTTTGACCTATTTGTCCCCTTAAATAAACCGTTGGCCATTTGGTTGTGAGTGGGCTGAGAGTACGCCGTTGAGCCCTTCCCTGGACCCCTCCAATTATGCCTTTTAATGCCAACATGCCTCCTGTTCTCCGACTGAAGTCAAAGGTCCTCTTCCCATCTTTCTCTCTGTCCTGACTTAAATTCAAAGTTATTAATTGTTCACTGTGTAAAAGCATTCAGTCAAGTAGACAATCATGCCATAGAGTAAGATAGAGGGAGTGTGTTTAATGGCCAGGGTTACATAGCACAGCATCACAGCCACAAGTGTCATAAAGTTAGAATCGTAACGTAAGAAGAAAGTGTTGTTAAGCAAGAAGCATAAGATTGTCAATCAATGTCATATGTCAGATACATCCTAAAAATATCAATTTGTGTTTTATATCAACTTTTGCTTTGTGTTTTGTATCTACAGTATAAATAGTAAAACCCCAGGAAAGATGACGGGAAGTCACATGGGCACGCTCACACGCTCACACGCTCACACACACACACACACACACACACGCACACGCATGTATGAGCTATAGCACAAAAGGTGTCCTATATTCACAGAGTGCTTATGGTCTTACGTCCATAGGGACAGCGAGTGTTTCTGTGATAAGTTCTTCTGTCCTGCCTGGCTCCGTCTGTGGGCACAATGGGAATCAACAGGTAACTTAGCAACCTGAGCCAAACACATTTTCCTACTCTTGTCTGAGAAAACCTGAGTACAATGGCTAGCCACTATATGTTCCCTCTCTTTCTTTTTCCTACAAAGGTCCACCATCACTCAGATGCGTGCACACCAAACTTATCAGTCTGTGTAGAACCGCGTAGAATAAACAGACTGCGGCTTCCTCTTTATTTTGAATTCTGTTTCCTCCTTTACACTCACTTGAAAACGACTTAGGCAGCATTTGCATGTGCATGTGCAAGAGTGATAACGGCACAGAGAGAAAACACACGGAAGTGACCAAACATATCAACCGTAGTGTGTATTGAAAGGGTTCAGCTGGTGCTTTATGAGTGAGGCCTATGACTAAGATTGGAGAGTAGGAGTGCGCCTGTTCCAATGTTGCTACACCAATACTGCAGAGAAAAGAGTGAAGGTAGGAGAGAGTGGATGGCCCAGGCATGGCTACACACCAAATAGCCCATGAATATGAAGAAACCCTGCCTGATATGACCGAGGTTTTACATCTAGCTACATTGTGATGGACACTTTGGTCCCACAAGCAGAATGATGTGTGCTATGAGTGTGTGAGAGAGTCTAGTATGTATGTATGGATGTATTTATAGGTCAAAACGAATTTATTTCACTGAAGTTTCACTGAGTTTTTATCATTATAAGTAGAGTGAAAAAGATGAAAAAGTACAAGGCAATCAAATATGTGTAGCCAATACCTAGCCGATACAGATGACGATGTGTATTGATGGCTGTGAGTTATAAAGTTGCCAAGAATAGATGCTGGTCGGAGCAGAAAAAGGAATTTCACAGCTTCATTTCCTTTGGTTGTTTTGCTTCATTTGATTGTTCCTGACCAAATCCATTGTGTGTGTTCACACCCTCACATCACGACTAGCCCTCCCTCATTCCCTTCCTATCTCTCACCCCTGCTCCTCTCTGTCCCACACTACATGCCTCTCTATTTATATTGTTGAGTCAGTTTGCTACTGACTGTGATGAATGATAAGGATTGAATCATCTTGCATTATTAAAAACAGCGTTCATTTGACAATATGCTGTCTTAAAATGAAACATCAAGTGTAACCTGGCTGCTCATCAAAGGAAAGTCTTTGACAGATATCACAAAAAAACCAAAATAATAATCGCAGCCTGTAATTTTGCCACCACAGCGATAAATCAAAACATAGTAAAACTTAACAGGCTTTTAAAAACATCAGTCCGTGCCAGGTGGAAGGTCCTCAGCATCGTGCAGAAACTCCAGTGACTCCAGGGAATAAGAGGTCCATCTCCGGCAGGATGCTGGTCCATAGGTGTCTGGTTTCAGATGGCAGGATCGTCAGGCATGCTGGGAGCACACTGTGGAGCACAGCACAGCCAAGTGGACAACAATGGAAACACGCAGAGGCACAGGTGTCTGTAGTAAGTACCCTTTGTGTGTGTGAGTGTGTGTTTTTGTGTCCGTGTGCCCGTGTGCAGGTGTGCACATAGCGTGTTCATATGTACAAACATAGAATGTGTGTGTGTTTGTATGGTTTCTGATGGATTTGCTCATTTAAAATGATTATGTGTATTATGCCTTGTGTTTGTATGTGTGTCTGTATTAGGTCACTACTATTGATTCACTTGCTCTTGCTGCACTTTAGCTGCACTCATGCGTACATCCCTTAGGATTGGAACACCTGCAAATGGAAATGGGGCAAGTAATCCTAAAAGAGAGAAGCATGGCCTGGCAAGATGGTGAGAATAACAAAAAACTGGAAAATGTGGAAAACAGAAAATGGAAAGAGAGATTGCACATGTCCTACTCTCCTCCTCAATCATTGTCTCTGTTACAGTGTCCATTCCTCCCTTTTCCTTTCTCTGTATTTACAAGTCCCCCCCCTCTCTCTCTCTTTAACTCACTGGAGGATGCTAACCCATCAGGTCCCTTGGCTCTCTTCCAGGGGATGATGTCATTTTAGATGACATCACCATGCAGTGTGTGTGTGTGTGTGTGTGCCCCCCCCTCCTCCTGCAGCCCTCCCTCTACTTCTTTCCTCAAAAGGAAGGTGCTGTTTGACACACACCCGCTATACCCAGACCATCGGCCAAACTGCCGCGCTAGCACAAGTACTCTGAGGGAGCAGGGCAAGGAGAATGAGAGAGATGGAGTGCCAGAAAGGCAGAACCACACACACATACACACAAAAGAATAGAGGAGAAATGGAAAGAGATGAGTTAGTCCGGAGACAAGAGGGTAGCAGGAGTGGGATGGGGTGAGGGCAGAGAAAGAGGGGTGGTGGTGTGTTGAAAGCAGAGGGAGGGGAGAGGCTCTGAGGGGCAAGTTCGTTTAATTGCACAACATTGCTGCCACCATAATACCACAAGGCCTAGGCATACACTGTCATTAAGCTTAAAACTAGCATATGGAGGAGGACCACAGACTGGATAAATTCTGTTTAGCTCTATTGTCTGTTTTTGACACGGTTTTATTTCAGACTCCATCGCCTGGAGCAAAATTCTGATAAACAGATACGTTTGAATTCAGCCGACAGCATGCTACTCTATAGTACGTAGTAGTAGTAAGGCATCACTACCCAACAGCTCACCTTACTACAGCATTGCATAATAACAATCTATCTGAAGGGGGTAAATGATATTAATGCAATAATGCAATGTCTTTGCAATTACCTGGTGAACACTGGTGGCAATCAAAACTCTCAAGGATTTTGTCATGGCCAATTTAGTCCAAACATTCTCTCACTCACATCCGCCATACAAGTCTCATTGCAGCAGAGGCACTCCCACACTGAAACACGCCTGGGCTTTATTGAGCACTGTTGGCACGCTCTGAGCCAATGATGTCATCCTGGCGAATGGGCCCGCAATATGGGGATCAGCAAGTTTCTAACATGAGAAATGGTGGGGATAGACATTGGAGTGTAGGGGGTAGATGTTGGGTTCATTATGGTGAAAGGTAAAGTTGGAACAATTTGATGTCACTTTTTTTCTTCTATACACAGACAATGGTAAGCTTTGGAGACTGCGTGCCCACAAAAGCTAGTCTCAAATTGCATGTTTCAAGTCTCAAAATATTGAAGCATTTTTGGAGGTTTTCATGTGGTGGTGCTGAAGAGTTTTGATAAG
This sequence comes from Gephyroberyx darwinii, assembly GCA_900660455.1. Taxonomy (NCBI): domain Eukaryota; kingdom Metazoa; phylum Chordata; class Actinopteri; order Trachichthyiformes; family Trachichthyidae; genus Gephyroberyx; species Gephyroberyx darwinii. Next base: position 23,905 of record CABFOQ010054529.1, read on the forward strand.
TGGTTTCAGAGTCTGTCAGCGAAATCTGTTGTTTTCGACTTGGTGTGGCTGGATTGCAACATATTATGATGTAGATTATAATCATCAGTGTGAGGCGATAATAGAGTCTCATTTTTAGAGGTGTGTGTGCGTGTGTGTGTGTGTTTTGAGGTGGAGATGTCATCATCAGTTCTATAATTGGAGTGTGAGGTCCTGGGCTTTGGTCATGCCGTTCACCCGTCTGTCCCCTGAGTACAGGCCAGGGCCCCCGTCACCTCCACCTGCTCCAGCCTCCAGAGGGGATCGTGGCTAAATTTAGCCCAGCAAGGAAGCTCGTCTTCGGGACGTGAAAAAGAGAGAGGTCCTCCAGATTGTTGGAGAACTGAGGCTCTCATCTTCGCGCCAAACGCAGAGGGATGGTATTCACTGCAAAAAATGTCCATCTCAAAGCTGCTCTGTGTAGCATTTTTAAACATAAATTTATCATTATTAGTTTAATTGTGACACCTTGGTATCATTACCATGAAATACATATGAGACTATGGTCAAGACAATTGGTAGCCTCTATCTCGTACCAGTTTTTAGTGCCAGTGTCAAAATTGAGACTACATCTCCCATAAACTCCAGTGCTCTCTGTCACAAAGAGGATGCTGCCACTCCCTCCCCCTCCCGGGCGTTGCTCTGTATGTGTTTGTTTTTTATGTTGGAAATTATTAGACACTTTGAAAGCTTTAGCTCTGTTTGTGCTGGAAGAACAGTTTTGTTTTGTGTCGTGAAGTAATCTCGCTTTGAAATGAAACTCCATGAAACCTGGTGGCACACAATGTAAAATGCAATGTAGTCTGGTAGAGGCTGGACTGTGGTCTAATGTGTTTACTGTAATTATACTAATGTCTTACAGTTAACATGATTTATCAATGTTAAAATGCAACATGTTGCACATTTACATAAATCTTGTCAAAAATATGGGGTGAGATTTTTGCCTTTTCCAATTTCCAGTTTGACCTGTTTTAAGACAAAGTCACCTGGTTCAAGACAATGTTGATTTACAGTGGAATCAAATGAAATGATCTGACCTTATTGGCAGAAGTTTTTCACTTGTTTGAACAAACATGGGATTTTTTTTACGACTCGATTCAAGAGTGAACGATTGGTTGAGAGGGACATTTTTTGCAGTGTTGAGGGGGCTGGGTGAGGAGTCCACCTAGGGTGAGATGCGGACCCAGGCCAAGAGCTTACTCTCTCTCTCTGTTTCTCCCCACTTCTGCAAAAAGAGTCATGCAGTGTGAACACACACACACACACTCACTCACTCACGTGCACAAGCACACATGCACTCCCGCCTTGCATGCACCTGTTGTCCTATGGAACATGGAACTCTCCCTTGAACAGGAGGTACAGCACTAAGAATTTCCACCTGTGTGTAGGAGGCGCGTGTGTGTGTGTGTGTGTGAGAGAGAGAGGGAGTGGAAGTGAAAGATAGAGTGGAAGAGAATGAGAGAGCGAAAGAGGGAAGGAGGCAGGAGCTGTGTTTTATTAAGGGATGTCTTGAATGAATTTCCCCTTTTAAACACACCCTCCTAACTTTTTCCTTCAGCCTCCCTTTGTCCACCCTTCACTACTCCCCCTGCTGCCCCCCCCCAGGCCCTAATGTCCCCCTAACATTGACATGTTTTGGGTCATTTCATCTGATGGGATCTCCTGGGAGGAATTACCATGTGCAAAAGAAAAGTCCACAGTTTTAAAAGCTCAGTGTTTCCAATTTGCCGCCACATGCTTCAAATTAGCCACGTATTTACTAAGGTCAGGCAATGGGCACCGAGCCCTTAGGGGAGTCTGTGTATGGGTTAAAGAGAGAGAGGGAGAGAGAGAGAGGCAAGTTTGTTAAATTGCACTACATGGCTGCCACCATAATACCACAAGGCCTTGGCTAAAAATTCAGTTTAGCCCTAAAATTTCAGTTTAGCCTATCTCTAAAAATGCAAAGAAGCATAACCTTATTTCAACAAATTATTTTCTGCTTAATGTGGTAATGCAATATACATCCGGATAATATAGTAGTCTCAATATTCAGAGAACAGGGGCACACAGAAAGGCCTGCCCAGACAGGCTCTGTGGATTTCAGAAAGCACATTCAGTCTCTTCCTGAACACACATGGCTCTTTCACAGTCAGAGGGAGGGTCCTGTTTTACTCCCAGTTGTGGTTTTAACTCAGAGAGGCACTCTGTATATAAACTAAAGAAAATTAACACAATGGCCTAGAATCCTATTTTTAGCTATTTTAAAGTAGCCCCAATGTGATTATATTTGGAGACTGATTTAAAGTAGCTTTTTCCTGGCAAGGCAGAATATGAGAAGCTGTGGTCTGGCTTCTGTCAGAAACCTGAAGGTCTACAAGCGTATTATTAGACATATTTAGTTCTGGAGGGTTGCTTTATTTGTTCCGAGGCCAAATGACATCCTTATCGCATCTGTTGTGTGTTGTGTTCTTGTTTATATCACGACTCAGTCTTGGGTGAGGCTGTTAGAGTGGGTTTTATGTGTGTGTGTGTGTGCATGTTATTGAGTGTGTACACGGGGAAGCATGTGCACGTGCATGTACTTTTCTATGTGTGTAGATGTGTGTGTGTAGATGTGCGTATTTGTGTGTGTGTGGTTGTGTAGCCAAGCCTAAAAGCATAAGCAGCAATGGGAGAGGGTCTGGAATCCTGGGATGACATCATTATCCATGATGTCATTTCTGCGGGGTGACTTTGGCACATGTGATCGTTTGGATGAGGTCACACTTTCACTTCTAACTCACTCTAATTGACAATGAAACAGCAGGTCACCATTATAGATTGAGCCGTGTCAAAGCAGCCAATTTGATACTGTCAGAAGTAACACTTGTAACATGTGTGACTGATTTGTGAATTTGCTCTCAAAAAACACAGGAATAATTCTTTTAACACATCTTCTAAATCCGTTTTAACCTTCAAACAGCGAGGCAACGTGATGATTTGATGTTTCTACATCAATAATTATGAAATCACAAAGGTTGTGTTGATATGAGAGGTTAAGATGAATTTACTTGTGCTTCTGTGCTGCTCATACTACTCATGATGCTGTTACTACCTGTGGAGTTAAACATTTCCCCAGAACCTAAAAAGATTTTAATCTAAAAAGGTTTTTAGAAAATTCTAATATTACAAAAAAGATATATGACAAAAAAGATATAGGATTACAACTGATTTTCTTGAAGTATAAAGCTTTTTCACAATGGAGAATTGTCATTTTATCAGATGCTCTTATCCAGAGCGACTGACCATGCGTGCAACAGTAGAAGAAATTTTAATTCCTGTATCATTAAAATAACAAGCAACCAAAAATCAGGACTGCAAAGGTCAAGGCCTGAGTGCCCTCACAATTCTTGTGACCACAGGGAGATTACGTAAGAGTGAAGTGTTAGGAAAGGAAAGAGAATAAAATCTAAATAAAGGGCTAGAAGAGAGTGCTTGGACCACAATTAGTAAATGTTGAAATAGCACGGCCGTGCCGTCTCTCAGTCCGACTGATTGTGTTACAGTGAAACCCCACTAATGGGTGATGTTCCTGGGTTGCATGTCTCTGCCTCATGAGACATTGGTGGAGAAATATGGAGTATCAATAGCACGATGGAGAAATAAATCACATTACTTCTCTTGAGTTAATGCAAAACTTGCAAGTGGCTGAGGCACTGTCAGCAATTACGGGTGTTGGCTTTAAAGTCACATGCTTCCAAGTGTGTCCTCCCTCCCTCTCCTGCCCTCCCACCTATAGGTCATCCCATCAACCCCTTCTTCACCACATCATTCAGCCAATAACCATCAATTTATCAACGCATGAACATGTGCACTCCTGCGTGCGTGTGCACACGCCTACACACCCACACCCACACAGACACACACGGATAGCTAGAGGCAGGCCATATATCCTCATTAGTACTAGTACTCGGCTGACGGTGAACTGAGCGTGTGCCAAAGCCATAAACTTACACTCCCCTCCCGCCATTACCTCATAATTATGATATCACACGAGCGTCTCATAGTGATGACATCACGCCACTAGATTCACGGTCTTGCATTTTCGATTACATTACACTTGCCCAATCCATGCCAAAACCCTTATCCACGAAAAGCCAAGGACAAAAGGCAGACTGAGACTATGTCCGGTCAGGAGAGTAATTGCCAGTTTGACTACTGAGATCAACTTCTGGATCAACTATTGTTGTCCAGTCAGAAGGGCACATTGGTAGAGATGGATTTTGCCAATGAAAGTTGCCGTGCTCTATAGCACTAAATTGGCCAAACCCCTTAAATAACCTGAATTCTGTTTTTGTCTTTCTGGTCACGGATGGTGATGTCAGTGGTCTCACACACCGTCTGTCCAGTCCTGTCTTTATGTAAATATTCGCTGACATAAACCATTTTATGCATTACTTAAACATAATTGTGCTTAAAACGCCAATGTGCTTATTGATTATGTGCATTGGCATTCAACATTGCTCTAATGTTGAGTCCTTCAGAGCACATGAAACTATGACGAGAGCCATTTTAGTTTAGTGGCAAAATGACAGTCGTGACATAAAAGCATAGATCCATCATGGGAACAATTCCACTAAAAGACTGCCTTGTTATTTTACCAAGGCACTGGGTCAATCCATCTTCTGAGGTAAGTCCAAAGGCCACGCTGCATGCTCTCCAGCAGCCGCTATCTGTCTGTCACAGCCACTCAGTCACTCTGCCAGCCTCAACATGAACACCTTCGTTTGCCTTTCTGTCTCGCCCAGCACCTGCTTCCCTCTACCAGTACTGACTCTCAGATTATGGGGTGTAAGGGATCATTTGAATCATTAGTGCCAAGGAAGAGGGAAAGTGAAAGCTACTGATGAATGCTCAGGTCTCTTCAGACGCTTCAAGATCAATCCGTCCCCCTTCCTTGGTGGGAGAGATGACATGCTGTGTAAGATTTTGATAACTAAACTGTCATCTAACAAAGTGCGAAGCCTAGATACATGTGTGCAGATGTAAGCTACGATTTCTCTAAGTGGTAGGGAAATGCTACGTCTTAAGGGGGAGTATGAAATGAGTTACATAACACACACACATAAACAGCATTTTATGGACAGCTCATGTTCATTTTGCGATGCTCCATCCTCCACCTTGTAGATTTATATGGAATGCACATGATTTTGCTCCCAAATTATCCCAGTATGCCTGTGAGAGATCCAGATAATCTTTTAATGGCCCGAGCTGTCGACTGTCTCACCGCACAGCTCGTAAATCGTAAAACAAAAGTGGAGAAAGCACCCCTCGGCAGCACCAGACCCCTTTACTTTGCGTCTGAAACCGAATCCCATCAGAGAGAAAAGGGAGAAGCACTGCTGACACTGAAGAAGAGGAAGCAGTTGGTCTTTGAGACTTTACGATGGCTGAAAGCCCCGGTGTCAGAGGTAGCCAGGGGAGTGAGTAGCTGTGGAGGTACTGCAAGTGTAGGCAATTATGTCTTTGTCCAATTTAAATAAGTGGGATGGTTGGAAACAAGCAGTCTGTTCTCTCAATGCTTCCCTAAAAGAGAGAATTTATGGGACGGATAACATATTTTGTGCTCCCAGATCCCTGTCTGTCCCCTTTTAATCCCCCATGAGGAGGGAATGTTCTCTCTTGAGATGTTCCACATCTCCACAGGGATCAGTAAGTTTGCAACGCTTAGAAATCCATCATGATCCACACTATTGGCACCACGTCCATCACTACAACTTTCATTACTGCGTATGTACCGCATCTTTGGAAACATCATCACAAAACAATAACAAACTGGCACGTTCCAATGCATACCTGGTGCTTGTTAGAGGTGCTACGTACTTCCATATCAATGGTTCTGACTGGTGCACATCTCCTGACCTGATCCAACCTTGGACGCTGAGAGCTGGAATCGTGAGATATCATAAATAAACAAATAAACACATTTCATACACAGAGTACTTATTCTAATTACAGCCCTGGACATGTGCTGAGCAGTCTCTAATTTCTCTCTGAGCAGAGAGACTTGCGGAGCCGTCTGCGGCAGACCAGCAGTCGGCAGATGTAATTACCACATCGTCTCTGGTCCCTGGTACACTGAGAGAGAGAAGGGGGATTGATCCTGGTAAACAGTAATTAGGGTTGGGGATGGTGCATTGTGGGACGTCTACTTGGCGGGACGGAGTAAAGAGGGGAGGAGAAGGGAGAGAGGAGACAGGCAAGGAACATAGGGCAAATGAAACTCTATAGGACAGGCAGACCCCTGAGGGAATGAAGGATGTACAGTGTCCCACGTTCTAGACGGTTTTGAATAACACAAGATGTAAGAGACGTATTTCTAGCTAATTTAGCCACGTAAGAAAGTCTTGGTTTCTACAATATAAACCTGATTTTAAACTGATCTAAACAGTTGTATTTATCTGATATAAAATGATTTTACATTATGTGCCTCTCTCTCTCTCTATATATATATGTATATAGAGGCACAGGGCCAAACATACAGCAATTCATCGTCAAGCCATTCTGTCCATTTAGGGAGAGGGGAAATACCATTCAACCAGAGGCCTCACACAGAGTAACTGATGCTGGGAATAAGGAGGCTTGCGGGGTGGGGGTAAAGAAAAAACACTTTACGGGAAGAAAGATCTCTCCAGTGAGAGGATTGGAGGGAAATGTGTGTATGTGTGTCTGTATGTGTGTGTGTGTGTGTACGTGTGTGCACGTACGTGTGTGTGTGTGTGTGTGTACATGCACGCACTCACTCACTCAAATGCATGCGCATGTGTGCTAAAACTTAGATTTTACAACTATGCGCAAGGGAATAGCGTTGCAGTGATTCTTGAATTCCCAGCATTCCTTCCTCCGTGTATTTCCAGGCAGCGTGAGGCTCACTGTTCCAGTGCTCTGACATCACAAAGGGGTTCCACTCTGCCTTCCGCATTCTGTTTCCCGCTCTCTCAGAATCCCACCCATATTTGGAAGTGAGAGGAAGGGAATCCCGGATGATGACTCAAGGGCTTCTGCTGCCAAGGGGAATTCTCTCCACATCTGTTTGTGTGTGTGTATGTGTGTGTGTGTGTGTGTATGTGTGTGTGTGTCTATGAGTGCATTGATGTGTACATTATAGCTTTCTTTGAGCTGCAGATAGAGTTTTCAGCTAAAGAGACTAGCGATTAGAGACTAGAGACTAGAGATTAGCCTATGTCTGCATTTATACACAAAAAAGTGAAGTTGTTGGGGTTTTTTCTGCTCATTTCCTGCTTCACTTGGCAGCCATTATGGCTAAGTATGTACCGTTGTGAACGTCTATCCTCGTTCTCCCTCAAAGCCCTCTCAGACAGAGCCTAAAAATCTTGAGGACTAGATGATGGGGAGGGGGAAAGTGTACAGCGATGGTAATACACAACATATGATGGTAACATGACCACTTGGGGCTGATTCAATACATAAGCTGTAAACAGTCACAGTGCACTGGGCCACCACAAATGAGGCCACACAGAGATAGGACCATGGGCAGTTCAGTGTGGGTACTAGAGTGCAACCAACTGTTTACAACAGCAGCAGACACTGGCTGTAGAAAACTCCTGCCTCCCCAAAATACTTCATCTTAGTGATCTCAAAACGTATAATATCTAAATCTAAAATATCTAACCAGCACGCTCAAAAGTCAATTATAAAGGGAAGAAGGAAGTAGATCCTGAGGGGGAGAAACAAAGGACAGAGATAGCTTTGGTTGTACTGAAATTCTCTTTGTAGCTGTATGATTGATGAGGAGTGTGGATTTGGGCTTGGGAGATGGTAGAGGGGTCTGGGCCCACTAAGCCATATCAGGACCTAAATTTAGACCCACTTTGTTCTCGTCTGTGTGCTGGTGACAGAGGACTCCGCTCTCTGGGGTTGTCTGTGGTCCAGTCTATCAGAAAGGCCACTGTTGTTCTCACTGGCAGTCAGAAACACAGACTTTCCCTCAAGCAGCCTAAAAGAAAGAACGCTTTCATGGAATATTCTGTTTAGCTGGATCAGACTCCTGGGGGCCATAAAACAAGTAATTCATAGACAATATCTCACCCCTCCCTCTCTGCCACAGACTATACCAACATAAATCTAACTGATTTCAAGGGAAAATCGGGGCAGTGTTTAAAATGTTTAACATTGTGGTATGTTATGGGCAATGGGCCTATTTCTGTTCTCATGTACTGCAACATTCATTTTCAGCAAATATAAAAGGAAATTGTAATGACACAATATGCAACAGAAGAAAGAAATAAAGGCACATGCAGGGAGAAAGAGTCAAAGTGAAAATGGAGAGACACATGAAGCCATACACCCTCTGTGTAAACTGTAGTTTTCCTCTGCACCATGTTGCTCCCCATAGGGACTCTCTATGGCACTGCTTCAAAGCTCAGTCACCAAGCGCACACACACCCCACCCTTTCTCGTTAGCAAAACAAGCTAATTAAAAACTCTTTAAGTGTTATGGGTGCCTTTAGGAGAGAGATCAACAATGCAACAAAGATTTAGAGGGACCCCCGAACAACAAAACAAAAGCTATAGTACGTGCATGCACACAAATGTATGTATGTATGTATGTATGTATGTATGTATGTATGTCAATGTACGTACATGCCTACTTGAGCATGCACAGACGTGCACACAGACACACATTGCAGAGGAAAAAACAAGTGACTCAGAGAAAACCAACTGGGACACAAAGTGTCATATCCTGCATGAGGCATCCATGATGTGTGTGTGTGTGTGTGTATGAGAGAGAGCGAGAGAGAGAGAGAGAGAGAGAGAGAGAGAGAGAGAGAGAGAGAGAGAGAGAGATGCCCTTCTTCTCTTACTGAGGGACAGATGGATCCCCCAGTCTGTTGTGTGTCAGTGTGCCAAAGGACAACTGGTCAGCCACATCCTGCACCTGAGAGCAGAACCCTTTTGGCTCTCCATTAGGCCTAACAATTTTAAAAATCAGCTTTGGAAAAATTGTGTTACCGAGTAATTCTTATCAAAGCTCTCGGGCGACCTCTGGCGACTTTACTGTAAAACTGCATGTGAAGTTGACGTCATCATGGAACGTTCCACTACGTTAAGTTACAGTGTGATCAGGATGAATTAACATTATATCATACTGTGGGGTTTTGCACCTAGACCAGCTTGTCTAGTCGAAAAAATATTAAATTGTAAGTCACACTTATTTGAGACTAATTTATATACACAATCTGACGGAAATGCGCTGATAGTGCGCGTGTAGAGGTCACTTTCTCCCCTGCGGAACAAACGACGGAACTGGAAAGATACAGACAGGCGCCTTTTCTGAGCTGGTGTCGTCAGGAGGTTGGAAAAAGTGCGCATTAGGTTTAGGAGGGCGGCATTGTTTTTAGCCTAAAAGTAACTTTAACATTAGCTGTTTGTAACAAGCAAATCGCGTCAATAGGAACTGCTGCAGACTGTTAGCTTGGCTGTAAAGCATGACTACTAAAAAGAAGCACACACCTAATGCACAGAATGACAGCTGGGTTGTCATTGCTGCAGGTAGGTTAGGAAGTGTGATAAGATATTCAGTCTTAGCTAACTAAGCTAGCTGGCTACATCAACTAGCATTAGCTAACGTCAGCAAACTCTACTACGTTAACGTTACCCAGATTTTAAGTTAGGTGTCAGGTTGCTTTAACCTGGAATGTAACTTAATAGTTAGCCACTAAGCTAACTTCCCTCTCCACTTTTAAGGGACTGGGTTGTTATTAAAAGTCTCTTCCAACAAAGTTTATTGTAACACATTAATTAGCCAAGACAGCTTGCCCCCGGATAGGTAAACGTTACTGACATTTCTTTGGATTAAGTTACATTCTTTATGTAGGCCTTACCTTTATGTTGGTGTCCACAGACTCTGCCATCGACGCACAGAGGCATGACAGTGAGCCTGCTTTCGTGAGACTAAGGAATCCCTCAACAGGTCTATATTTTATTTTTTATTTGTGTTTATACTTTTTTTTTTAGTCCTCTTTCTCAAGGGAGACCTTGCCAAGAAAGCAGCTTCATGACAAACATAAGTCAAAATATAATCCTATACAAGAAAGTGCAAAGTAAATTGAGAATAGAGCCAAAGCCACATAAAGGAGAGAACAAAATAAACCTTGATAAGTGCCGTTAAGCACACACACATCACCACCAACAGCAGTCCCACTAGTGCTTTTGTATTTGATTGCATATTCTTCCTGTCTTGAGAACCACTTCTGCAGATGTGGCAGTGAAAGCATCTTTTTGTACCATTCCAGACACAGCATCTCTGTACATGCTGAGTAGTGGTGATATGCAGCTGTCTGAGGTCAAAGCATTCAAAGAAGATTTCCACTCCTGGTTTATTGGCCAGACCGTACAGAGAGGTTTGTCTCATTACTGCTTTACACAAAACTGATGTCATGAATTCTGTGAGCGTATCATAAATTGTGACATTAATGAGGTGTGCTCACCTACAAAATCCATAGAATTGAATTGAGCTTTTCTTACTTGGCACATGTTACCATCATATTCTAAATATAATTACCAAACTGTCCTATTCTAAATATGACAATTTTGCCTTGATATGCATACATATTACTTACGTACTGATCTTTTATTACCATTCTGTGCAAACTTAGTGTTCAATGATTCAACTTATCACAAATAATACTAATAATAAACGCTGATAAAAATTGTCGGTAGGCTATACTGTATTATAAACTGCAGTCTTGGCTAATAATCCTTCAATTTGTCCATTAACTATGCTTTTTTTAATTGCCCCTTTTTCTTTGAAACAGATGGGAGACTTCTCTACATTACCCCAATGGATCCTCTCTATCTTATTTTGCCCTATTTGATGAAATCTGGTAAAGAGGTAAGGCAGAAATCTGTTCCCACTCATCTAGCTGTATTCCGATGATCTTTGTACGCTGGTCATCATTCTGGTGTAACGTGGTCTTGTATAGCTCCATGGCTTGATGGCTTATTTATCATTTAGATTTATAAATTTGCAGGGAACATCATTTATTTTTGAGCTCATTATCCTGCGGTAATGTTATGGTTAATTTGTTTCTTGAGAGTCCAGTTTGATTTTTACTGTGTCGGCCTTAACAAGCTGTGGATTTTAAGAGAGTCAGTAGTGCAAGTCCTGCCTTTATTATACATGATTGTTTGTTCCATTTAATTTGCGGTGATTTATAACTTTGTTAAAAGATTATCATTATTAATTTAAAGACAATGTTTTTTAAAATAGTGATGCTCGTGGTTATTGTTAGCATCATAATGCCACTACTTGTGCTGGTTGTGTAATTACATTACATCACAGTCATTTAGCAGACGCTTTTATCCAAAGTGGCTTACAAAGCTGATAGTTGACAATATGTGGGGATCGAACCCACGAGACTGATAGTCTCATGCTCTACTGACTGAGCTGTCCGGGCCAGACAATTGTGACATGCCATATGTCAGCACTCTTTGTTGCATAATCTCTCGACCAATAGAAATAGAAACAATAGTGATGATGAATCAAAGTAATCTCTTTTGATACACTTCAAGGTGGCTGCCATAGAATTTTAATGTTGTAGTCATGGAAACGAGCATTGTAGACAGTGCATGATGCACAGCAAGTTGGAATGTAGCATGGCTGCCATCAGAATGTTAAGCTAAATGATGCCATCGCCATAGTAACGCATGATGTTCCTTGAGTCTCCTTGGCTACAATATCAAACTGGCAGCCATCTCGAGGTATACCAGTCAAAAGACCATTCAAGAGCTGAGAGCTGATAGGTAATAGTTCCAGTTCTGTGCTCTCGGCTTTTACCACACGTAACTTGACATGAAACTTGGGTCTTTTCTGCATTCCCTTCCCTCCTTAGTCATATCGGCCCAATTCAGAGTCTGTCTTAATGACATCACTCATCTGTAGCCTACAATAAGTATTGAGTAAGGCTATTTCAGTTTTCAGTGGAAGCTGTACTCTCACTGCTAATCTTGCTCCAACATTTTAATGGCAGCTGTCTCACCTTATTAATGTAACAGAAGACATTGTCACCTATTTACAAATAACACTTCCTACTTATAGAGCAGCAATAGATGCCCATGGTGTAACCAGAACAGTCTATGAAAAGCTCTGATGGGGACTTGTAACTTTGTTTTCTTATTCTTTTTGTGTCTTTACACCTCACACATGAAATCTACTTTATCTGTTCCTGTTATTTTGATGTCATCTGCTCCCCAGGGGAAGTTCCAGCCAATGGACCAAGTGCTAGTGGATGAGGAACTCCCAGCTTGCTCAAGGCTGCTTAGCTGCACACGCTCCCTGGCCTCCCTGCATCACATTGCTGAGGAGAAAGGTCATAGGATATTATTGTAGCGATCATGATCTAGAAGGTTATGCTGATCTGTGTTTAAGTGCTTGGTTTCTTACTTTCAGAGGTGGGAAGCCTGAAGTTTCATCGATACAGCCAGGAGAGGACAATGAAATGGTTAAAGAAAAAGGTGGGCTTCTCATCACTGACTTTTTATGATAAATGTGACCATACCCTTCTATTCTTGTCCAAGGACAACCCTAGCCAAGCTATCACACATAATTCAGTTGAAACGCTTGGTATTCAGCCATGCTAATACCGTGAGTGAAACAACCTTTAATTTCAGCTGTAAATCTCCCGGGTGGTTATATGCTAATATCAGAAAGAAGGTGAAAAATGAATGTGATAACTCATTTGTTTTTGCATAGTTTAATTGGAAAGTGTTTTATTTTTTGGGACTTCTTCATCCAGGTGGAGAGGACAGTGAATGCCCTCAAGAAGAGTAACATCTCTGTGGGAGAAGGAGTGAAATCCACAACATATGTCAGAGTGAAACTGGAGTCTGACTCCCATGAGGGTAAGTCACTCTTCTTGTCTGTTTGAGAATAGGACCCGATCTGCGTTCATCATCTTCTGAAATGACCCACTCCTCTTCCTATGCAACTTATTTTTTGCAGCAAATATGATGTTGACCAGTGGATGGCACTATGGTCATTGTAAGGATTATAATCACAGTGAACTGACGTAACATTCCCCCACTTTTCCAGTTAGGTTTTTAAATCAGTCACTTAAATAAGATTCTATTAGGAATATTAGTTGGTTGTTATTTTAGGATGTATATTTTTAAGTATCACTTTCATTATCACTTTTTCAATATTATTTATACTACACCGCTCTGCACCTTATTACTTTTTGGTTTGATTACTGTTTGATCTTATTTCTCCTTAATCACTTATTATTTACTTTACTTATTTACTTATTTGTCTTATTACTGTCTTATTACCTATTTTTTTTTAACTTATTTACTTTTACTTTTTTACTTACTGTGTTAAATTGAGTTGACCCAGAGGACAGGAATTTCATTACTGGTAATGATGTTTGCATTGTTATCCAGTACTTGACAATAAACTTGAAACTTGAAACATGCTCTCTTCTTCATGATACAGAGGATTACCTGCGCTATGCCCATGGCCTGATATCTGAGTACATCAACGAAGACTTGAGGAAAGCCCTCCTCAAGCACTTGCAGTATGTTCTTTGATGTTAAATAGTTAAAGTGGTAGTCATTATTAGGGAAACTGTATAGTGACAGTGCAGATGAAGCATACCTCTCACTTTACTCCACAGGTTACCAGAACTCACAAGCCCGAAGGAGACAGAACCTCCTTCCAAGGTATGTTTCTGCCTCTCTTAGACTTGCTTGTTTCACGAGTAGTTCAGTTCCCTCGCCTCCTTGTGTTTCTGTCAGGTGGAGTGTATTGTTTAATTTCTGCACGCACGTGAAACCACAGTGCACTTCTAACATTTTCGTGTGTACACGTTGGCCTGTTTTTGATTGCGGTGCTGCGATGAAATTAATCCACCGTCCTCGTCCGCTAGTGTGTTGTGTTCTGGATATGAGATTAGAAATCATGCACCATAAGTATCTCATTACAGGTCTGGTCATAGTAGGTGGTGTGGCTTTCTCTGGTAAAAATGTTGGTGCTTTGAGTCATGGAAAGCATTTCTTACTTCCTCGTTTGACAGAAGCGGAAACTTTCAGACAAGCAGGTGGAGGCCGGAGAGGACTACACCAAATTCAACAGTGCTGACTTTGTGCGGAAAGTGAGTGTATATTGCAGAGGTTTTTTTTCCTGGAAAATGAGTGTGTATGCAGCAGTCTGCATTAACAGACCCAACAATTTTTGGAGGAATCTGTGACCATGAACAGCTTTGATCACAAATTCTGTTCTTTATATCATCTTTTGCTGAAGTGGCTATTTGTGTGTTTTCATCTCCAGAGACATTTTTGAAGAAGGTTTTTACTGGAGTTTTTGTTCGTGGAATACTTTTAGGTTTGTTTGTAGGGACTGCAAAATACACGCGGGTCAAAGAGGCTCACCTTGTGAAAACTCGGTTTGAAATGAAGTTCCCAACGTGTAATAAATTCCCTGCTGTCTTTTCGCAAGGTTGTTGAACTATTCTATTGATTTTTGTTTTCTTTGTTTGCTCTTTGCAGCCGCTCAAGAAGATGACTTCTGCTCAGAAAACTCTGGCGAAGGTGGACAAGACTGGCATGAAGACTATGTCGTCCTTCTTCAGCCCCAAGGTCAAAGCAGAAAAGAAATGAATGTTGTAATGTACAGTATCTGGTTTGTACCTTACATGTGTGTGTATAATGCTTTTTGTAATAAAGAAAAGAAAATGTATTTAATGTATCCTTTTAATTTTTACAGTTTGAATGACACAGGACACTGATATGGTAAATAATACACAATATTGAACTGATGTACTCCCTTGTAAGGGAAAGGCATAATGGCATAATTGTCTGTGTAAGGTTTTGCAAGAGTAATATTGATGTTATTTCAACTTGAGCCAAGATAAACAGAATGAGGACAGATCAGTTTTGACTTCTCAGCCAACTCAGCCTTTGTGCCAAATTATAGTCTATGCCCCCTAACCTTAACCCTAAATGAAAGGTATTACTACCGGAGCAGTCTTTGAAAGCAAATTATCTTTAAACTAGTAAGAGTATCCAGCTTTATGCAACAATGTAGTGATATTGCAGAGACGAGGCACAATTGATGTCTACCGTTATGCTAGTTTGTCTAGTTTGTTGCTGTGAAAGGAAGTCTTGATCCCACTTGTACCGTCCCTGCCAGAATAATAAGCTCCCTCCTTTTCAAACCAATTTAAAAGCGCACTTGAATAATACAACCGGTATACCTCTAACAGAAGGGTGAGGATCATCTTGAGATCTCTTGCACTGCAGAAGGTTATTTTTCTTAAATTAAGTGGGGGAAAAAAATCTGCCAATGAGATATTTTCACCAAAGTACATGAACATGTTTCAAGAATATTCCTGAAGTAATTTTCGGTCATTTTCTTTGAGTGTAGTGAGATGTCTAATTCTGCCTTTCCTCAAGATATTGACACTTGTTTTGGAAGATTCCTGAAACAAATGAAACCACTGGAACCAAGAAGAATGATCTTACCCCATGTGCAGAATGTCCACTTGCTTTAAGAAGAATAAGACTTTACCACAGAATGAGACTAAATTACTTGTTAGGGTGTTTTTGCGGAGTATGCCGGTTAGAATAAACGGTAAGGTTGAGCTCTACAACAGCGGCTTGGCTGTGCTGGTGGTTTTTTTTAATTTGGGCTTGAAGCGCAGAGTCTGGAAAGCGCTCTCCACCACTTTGGGCAGGTGGATCGGGTTCCTCTGGAGCCGCAGTCGGCTGCTTGTGGACCCGCTGCTGTTTTTCTTCTTGGGGACGCTGTCATTGGCACAAACATGGACCGCTTTCTGCTCCGACTCATCCGCGACCCGGGGAACCCGCAAAACCCAGTTCGAGTGCAGGTCGTGTTCACTGGAGCTGGTAGCCACTGTGAGAGTGGCGGGCGGAGAAAACATAACCTCAACTCGAGTTGTAACTACAATGCATTTCAAACAACATCCACATATGTAAGCACATTTTGTCAGCCCATTTAGCTGACTGCTCTTATCCAGAGCCTAGAACAGTAGTTTAAGCATATGTGCAGCGTCACCAAAATTCAAGAAACCAGTATTGAGGACTGCAAACTTACCAATGAAATCTACGTCATCGTGTCCGTCATCTATGTGTGGTTTACGCTGAGGTTCGTTGTCGCAGCTGGCGATGACCGCATCAAAGAAGTGTAAAGTGTCCTCCTCGTTGGGGATTGGAGGGGCAGAGGGTTTGGCTCTTGATATCTGAGGTTTTAATAAACAGAATGGTGCGTTTGGTATTGTCTTTCATCGGTACTATTTGGTACAGGGGCATATTTTTGCTTGTACTCACCACTGTACACAGCACTACTGCTGAGCTTACCTGTGCCTCCTTGGTGGGTGGCGGGGGTGCATGCTTTTTCTTGGAGGAAATTGTGGCCTTGGTTTCATTACTTTTCAGATTGTTGACACTCGTGGTGTACTGTCGTCTCAAAGCTATAAGTTCTTCCAGGTACTCCAGGCAGTTCTGATTCTGAGAGTAGAGCCATATCCGGTCTTCTTGCCTCTGGTAATAGTACAAGGCCGTTGTCGACTCGATACTCACTGTGCTTTTGCTCCGTTTTAAAGTTGAACCAACAGCTGTCTGTGTTTTCTCTCCCATTACAAGCATGGAGGTGCTGCGCACCAGCCTGACGGTGCAGGCGTTGTGGTAGTCCTGCTCCGACCGAAAGCCATCTCGACTTTGGTGTCCGTGATAGTTCGGACGAAACACATTATTTATCTTCCGGAACATTCCTCTAAATGAAGCCTGTCAGAATCACAAACTGGTCCTTGGATTCATTCCTCCCCGTGATGCATCTATCCATGTTCGGCTCCTAAGGCCAGTCAATTCCTCAAAACAAGAAATATCCCTTCAAAGTTGTGGAGCCTCTCAATCTATAATGTTGCTGTCCAGGGTGCTGAAATCGCCAAGCGTCTGTCCATAGCGGCAGAAAAGCAGCAGCAACACACACTAATGCCCAGCCTGTCCTCAAACTGTGTTTAGTGTTATGGGGGGCTGCACCATAGCAACGGGTCGGTAACTCGACCCATTTGTCTGTCATTACTATTGAGCAGCAACCCCGTGTCGGATATCCTGACCGGCACCTCAAACCCATACCCAGTAGTGGGGAATTTGTCTGGCCAAAATATCCACTGCAATCCACCAAGCTGAGGGACCTGTTGTCAGTGGAGCCACCCGCTTCATGATGCTTATATGTCAGACAAGACATGCAGTGTTAAAGGTTATGTACCATGATACAAAACAATATCTTAATTTGCAGATGGGCTTGACTGTCACAATGTTATGACATGTAACATGAAAACATGAGACAGATCCACATTACTGAATGCACCACGGTGGCGCTTATGACGAACCGGGAAAGGATAAGGTTGGTCTGTGCTTAATTTGTCTAAGTTTCCCTGCAGAATTAATAATAAAACATATTGTCTCACGTTACAAGCACTTCTATTGTTGGCCTGGTCTGCTACAATACCAAGGAAGTCTGAAATAGTCTTAACCGAGGGAGCCACAAACCCAGACAGCAGGCAATGTACTCTCAATCCGGAAAAATCCCGGACATGAAATGAACCAAGTGAAACTCCCCAGCACTTTCAACTGATTTGACTACATAGAGACCCGTGGTTGCTTATGAAACAGACCAGATTCAAGCCTGAGGAAAGGCAAACACGCACTGGTAAAGGACAACAGTAAGCAGTCCAGGCCCCAGGTGAAGGTACATTCCTGCATGTATAGGTCATTAGTGTCAGTCAAACAAGAACAAACATGTTCAAGAATACAGTTTCAAGGAGGAAATGATGAGTTGTGGTCGCATAACACCTTGACCATGAAGTGACGCTTCTGCTTTGGCACTGACAATGAAGACCTGGGTAAAGGCAAGCATCAAACAACAATTCAGCTAAGTAGTAAGTATAACTGGAAAAAATGCTCAAGTTACAGGCTACCCTCAGATTTGTGTTAACGGTTGTGCTATTTGTGTTGTTGTGATCTGACCTACATGAAAATGGAAAAACTCTCTCATGCTTTCTATTTTCTGAGGTGTGATACAGTTTCTCTCTTTTTAAATCGGACTTTCTTTTCTGCTTTTGAACCACACCTGTTTCTTTACAGGGAAACAAAACTTGAGTGGTTTCTACCATTACATCTGGTATTGTCATATACAACTGTATGAATTGAACTAATACTTCCAATGCATAACTGTGCGTCCTCTGAATATACTTTATCAACAGGAAGCTTTTAACTCCGAATAATAGCTGGCAAGACCTTGTTCTGGAAGATGTTACTCATAGGATTAGACCAGCTGTAACATTTCATTTGCATGAATGAAAAAAAAAGAATCAGATATTCCCACTTCCTCTTTGGGTGGTAAAAAACATTTGTCTCACACTTGAATACACAGTTTATTCATACCCATTTGAGCTGAGGATTGTGAGAGGACATTTGGCACACTGAAACAAGTTGTCAGCTGCCTGAGTTCAAGTTGAAGAGTGATTCTTTTCCAAGGTAGGAGCAGAAAACATGAATGCTAGACTATATTTTGATGGTTATTAGAGTCATGGTAATAGTTGCATCGTATCAAGTTGTGTTGAATACTTTATGTGCAGTGTGCATTTATGTTTCAGTAGCTCTGAGATGAGATGACTTGGCAACAGCGGTAATCAGTATGTGTTTCTTGTTCCAGCCATGCTTTGTGAGAGCAGACTATGGAGCATGACCTACGGTGAGCTGGAGGAAGTGGTGCCCCTCCCTCCTGAGAGGGCTCTCCAGGATACTACCAGTAGTGGGCTACAGAGAGCTGCTGCTGCTGCTGCCCTTATGCCAGCCTCCACCGGCCACTCTATAGGCATACACCACGATTCTCCAGAGGAGATAGACAGTAAAGACTGTTTACAACGCCCAGGTTTAACCCACGGCTGTAGGCCCCTTGAGCGGAGTGCCTCGATCGAGTCGCACATATCTCTACTGCAGGCCCTGCATCTCCAGAGAGCCCAGCCAGGCAGACAGATCTCTCCAGAAATAGAGATCCCAGCCCAAGCTCGCTCAGGTGGTGATGTCCCCTTCCTGGTGCCCTCCTTCTGTCAGAGCATCTGTCAAAACTACAGTGACCTCCATATTGGAGGTGACCAGGTGCTGCCTCTTTCTGCCAATGACGGTGAGCTCCGGCTCTGCACTGAGAACCAGGCTGTCGGCCCCTTCCTTCAGTCTTGTGATGTCCCCCCAGCGGTGGAGGATTCTCCCCCAGAAGAGACATCTCAAGGTGGGCCTCTGTGTCCACTGAGGGGGGGCTCAACACGTTGGAGACAGGGGAGTGGCCGGGACCGAAGCTTTTTGTTCCAGGGATGTGAAGGGCCCTTCTCCAACTCCCTCCTCAACCGCTACCTGGAGCACAAACTCTTGGATCTGTACCAGCAATACATGCTGGAGAACATGGCTAGGGAAGGGGGCAGTGGTTGTGGCCCCAGTTGCCCGCTGCTGGGCTCAGAGTTGGTCCTGACCAGCCTGGACCAGATCACTTTGCAGCTGAGCCGCGAAGGTAACCTGGAGGCGGGCCTGGCCAAAGACATGGTCCTCAGCTGCCTGCTGCGGGTGGCTGGCGACATGCAGTCTAGTGAGATTAGCACTCCCTTTCTGCAGTTTTCCAATGAGGCCTCCAGGGACCAGGCTACAGATGATAAGGAGAAATAACTCCGATATCAAGGAACTCTCAATTTATCTGATCCGCTGTTAAAGACATTCTCTAATCCTGCCTAGTATACCCATTAAGTCACTATCAAAACCT
>CABFOQ010054531.1:0-10380 GCA_900660455.1 Gephyroberyx darwinii
CAGCACTGAGTGTGTGTGTGTGTGTGTTTGTGTGTGTGTTTGTGTGCGTGTTGTCCATATATGGTACTGTGAGGGGGGACACGAGAGAGAGTGTCTCCAGCACACAGGACAGAGCGAGCTGCGTTACAACTGTGTGCAACTTTGTGTTGCAAGACCAATAAACCCAGCGTTTCGCCAAACACAAACCCTTGGACTGTCTGATCTCTGCCTCTCACGACCCGGTGGTAGCAAGTTGGCTACACCCTCACTGCTACAGATGCTAGAAATGGCTGATGAAAGCCAATGATCAAAAACAATCTGGACATTAGAGTATGATCAGTTCTAAAGAAGGGCAGCCACATGACTAAACACCTAAACATGAATTGCTTTAATAATGTTTTCATGGACCCAGAAGCAGGATCACAAGTGTAGCAATCATACCTTTAAAAGCATGGCCTCATGTTCTAATGTCTCGGCGTTGAAGACTTCCTTTCTCAAGTCTTCCACAGATGTGTATAGGCTCCTGTATCCTGTTATCTGTAACAGACAAAGGTGTAGCCTTTCCTTGAACCTAAAAAAGCGGGGAGATGAAACAAATGATTAATACACATGATTCAAAATCACATTCAACTGAATATAATTTTAGAAACCAAACAAAGCTAGCTGTCCATAGTAATGGCTGGGCTGTTCTGGTGTATGCACCATAGCTACAGGCATGTGCACTTAATTTTTTTTTTTTTTTCAGGATAATGGCAATGTAAAAAAAAAAAACATGGCAATGTATGGTGCAGCCCAAAAACTGGAGGTAATATGTAACTTCAAGGTAATTTAAGTCAGTAACTTCAGATAAGAATTAAATTTACATGGGATCTTTCTGGGGTTTGACATTCTTTTCTTGCAGGATTTGGTCCACACACTGCTCCAAATTATCCTGGTTGGTTTGCAAAGCACCTCTTAAAACCTACAGAGGAAGAAGAACGGGAAGATGGACAGAGGTGGTCAGAGCAAAGTAAGGCAATCTTTATAGAATACTCTATGCTGATGAAATGGCAGTTTAAAGCCATCCAAAGTCAACCTCATAAAACAAGCTATATAACACCTAACTATAATCATAACAGTGAAAGATAATGCCTGACTGATCAAGGTCACAGGATAGGCCTAAACAGCCTAACAGCCTAACAGCCTAACAGATAGTATCTAGCTCCATCTCATCCGCAAAGCTACTAGGCCCCCCAACAGCTGGAAAATTGCCCCCACGACTAGGAAACTGTAAATACAATGAAAAATCATCACCTGGCCTTATTGCTCAGTCCACCCCCCCAAAATAACAGTGATAATTATAGTATAATTGTCTGTACATTATGATATACATATCCAATTAAGAGTCATTCATAAACAAACACCTACTGAAGCTGATCCTGGAATTGTCCCTGGGTCTCAGAACCAAAATTATCTCCATCCACCACATCAAGAGAAAAATACTGGTAACAATTTCTTACCTTATTCTTTGACGATTGGAGAGAGTATTCTACAATAGGACAAAATAGGCAGATGAGTACACATTACACAAACAATGGGAATAGATATGGTAAACAGCAGATTTAGGTCAGACGTTGGATGATTTAATTCACCTGCTTTTGTTGTCCTTGTTGCCCCTGGCTTGTACCCTGAGCATATTCTCTGCAGCTCACATTTCCCTGTTGCATGTCTGATTATCCACTTCAGCCAGTATCTAAGGAAGGATGCGTAGAAATACTGCCAGATATACCCCAGCATTTTCTACAATGTGAACAGTAACAAGACATCAATCACTAAAAGAAATTCGAACAGAGAAACTAGCATGTTAGCCCAATTTAGGCCATTCAGTAAATTTTGGGAATCTCCAGAAAAAAGACAGGTTGGGCAGCACTTGTCATTGTCAATTATTTTAACATAACTACATTCTGGACAACTCTTTATTCTGTGACTGTAAATAAATGTAAAATTTCTAGCCAGCAAGCTAACTAACGTTAACTTAATAGCGAAGCCGGCTGTAGCTAGCGTTATATGAATAGGAAAGTGACAAACTTCAGACAAACGGGACCATTCAGCTACAACAATCATTGGACTCATAACGTCAGCTAACAGCTAGCGTTAGCCTGCTAGCTAGTAAACTTGTCGGCGACACAAAGACAAACTTAGGTTAGTGTAGCTAGCCAACTCCTAGCTAACATTTACGTTATTAATCTAGCTAGCAACTCACAAATGACACTTAACTACACAGACAACAGGTTGTCATTGTGTTAGCCTAGCTAGCCGGCTAGGTAACTAGCGTCAGGTTGCTAACACCAATTTACTTACTAATATCTACCAAGAGCAATGAGTTGAAAATAATCTATGACTATTACCCTCTCTTCGCGGAGACAGCGTTATCAGAGCTGGAGATATAACCAAAGTTAGTTCCGCACCTCTGTATCGTTAGGTTAGCGGCGTTTCTATTGACAACAACCACTCGTTAACGCTGGCTTGGAGGTACATTCAGAAACACGGCTGCTTTGTAATGTTAGAAAGGTCAAGAACCGTACAGATGGGAGGGTTTTTTGTTAGGCTGCATACTTACATGTAGCATTATATAGAAACTTGTGCTAATTATCTTTAAATGGTTTTAAGTTTTCCATTTTCTGCAACATAAATTGGTTATTACACTGAAAGATAGTTAGGTTTAACTAATTATGAACACTAGATACAATAATGTCTTTGAACATAACACAAGCCAGCCTTTAAATGTTGCTGCAGCGCTATCTGCTGGTGAAATTTGCTAAAGCTACCCAACCCCCAGTGCTTTTTGCAGCTGGTGTTCAGGAGGAGACAGCTATTCATTCCAAATGATGTATATGATGCAGCTAGATAATTGGCGTAGGTCAGTGGAGAGATCCTCATAACCCATAATCTGGAAACATTCACAGTATTTTTTGTTGCCATTAGTTGCATGGTTTTTACTTTTCCCAATTAAACCACTAGATGATGCCAGTGTCACACTATGATTGCACCAAAACCCCTATGGACTGCACACACTGAACCATGTAACCCCCCTCACACACACACACACGCACACGCACACGCACACACGCACACACATACACAAACACACTGGAAGGAGGCTCTTTCTCTTTATTGTTATATATTATTTTCAACACCAACAGAACCATATTCTTCAAATTGGCTGCATGAAGCCGTCATCTTAAAGCACAGATGGCAACGGCAATAATACCTGCATAGCCTAAGTTGCTCACCAATGGTGCAGTCGATTAGTCAGTGTAGCCGCTGAGGGCGCCGTGCCCAGAGAGGGGAACAAGAGGTCTGTCTTCTCACCTAATCACCCCCCTTGGGCTCTTAAGGGCAGAAGGTCCACACCACACAATTTCGACATACATAGAAGAGCTCCTGCATTAGACCTAAAAGTGAAAACATGATTCTCAAACATTATAACAACAGTCCCAGAGCTTAATCCAAGGCTTGTCCAGCAACTATAGATATTCAAAGTAAATCAAAAGTTATTTAACTGAATGAATCAGATATCAGATAAAACTCTGCCCCCTGAGCAAGTTTGTGTTGATTAGCCGTTTAAAGGATGTCTAAATGGTTAAATAGGGTTTAAATGTGAAAGGTTAGTAGATGTCTATAAAAATTAAAGCATTATCTTGTACATATGGACTTCTCTGGGTTTTTTTAATGTACAGCTGTTTATGCATTGTTTAAATATGTAAGAATATATTTACTGTTTGGTCTAAAACTGGGATATACGGTACATACCCTTAAAAATCGTGGGATATATATGAGAACTAAAGCATAGATGCAACGTTGAAATCACGTCCAGTGCTTAGAGGATGCATCCAGTTGCATCTTTGATCTTTGAGACAGCAGATCTTTAATCCTTAATATCAGTGTCCATTTTCTTTTGGCAATGTAGGATTATAGCTGTAGTGTTTTTTGTCCCGCAGAACAAGGACATTAAGCACATCTTTTCTTTAGCCTATAATATAGAGCAAATCTTTAAGGGGGCAAGTTTTACATTTTAGAAATGATCAAGTTCTGATGCACTTTCTGATTCATCTATTTTGGGATGCCTGATGTTGTTCAGAAACAGACCGTATTTCTGATCGTGTCTTTCCCGTACGAACAACATATAGTAACAACTATAGGCTAATAATCCGAAATAATATCACAGCAGAACTATATAAACTATACATAATATAGCAATGTTTCTAGTGACACCATGGGAGATACCATAACGTAAGATCACTATAAATTTAGTAGGCTACTGAGTAGACACGCTGTAAATCCCCATAGGAATATTGTAGGCCAGAACCGAGGCTACATTTATAAATAATCAATTTCACATGCCAGTGGTCTCTGGTGTGGATGCCTGCGGCTGTTCAGAATCATATATATCCAGTCTTTTTTATCATCTATTTATCCTTCTTTGCACAATACACTTAGAAACAGATGAATCTGTCTGAACACCCCGGGGACAGCACAAAAGCCAAAAAAGAGGGTGACAGGTCGATTTCTTTTGCCAGCGCAATATATATATTTTTTTGTGTTAAGCAATTCTGTTAGGGACTTCAGTAAAGGATCCATCCGACGACCGTGACTCACAGCGCACCCAGGGTGCTTGAATGTTGCGCTCTCCTATAGATGATCGATACCCCTGAATAAAAAGACCCACATTCCCACCGAAGGCGTGGCTTGATGTCACCGACACCGGGCTGATTTTCCATTTTCATTTCTACGGTATAGCTTCATCAGTGACACAGACGCGCAAACGGTAGCCAAACCATTCTCAACTATTTCACCCAAATGGTGTGAAGGGGAAGTAGCGTCTCTCAAGGTAAGCCATTCCCTTTCCCCTGTTTCATTTGACAGTCATTTCATTCAGGTCAGACGTGGAATTCATCCGCAAGGTCAAATCAAATCGTCAAATACCGGTGGTCTCTGAAATTGTGAGGGTGGGATATAAAGGGAAATGTAGGCTCCGGGATAACATAGATGTTAATTGACACGGATAGGTCGTCTGCATCACCTGATGTCGTTTTGCATGAATTCACATTCTGCATGTACTCCTTCTACTGGTCGTGTTATTTCTGAACGGATGCACGCAGGAAGACCAATAATTAGTGCGTCTAATTGTTGAATTGCTAGTTACAGTCAGGAGATCCTCACCATGAATCTACCCGCTTTCACAACAGACACCCTGACACATCGTAGGAGGGTACACATAATTGGGCCACATCTGTCCTTTGGATAAAATGGACCCGTTTCAGTTCAGAAGTCATACATTATTATTGCTGCTTTCTAATCAATGCATTTTTCATAAAGGCGTCCATAGTGTCTTTCAAGGCAGATTATTATGGTGCGAATGAACATTTGATCGTAAGGGTGAGAGGAACGATGATGCTGATCTAATTCAGAAAGAGATATTAGAGATGAATTCGCCAATGCTAAACGTATTCTATTTTTTTTTTGCTGTCACTCCCCCAAGAGGAGCAATCTTCAGACTTGTGATGATGCTTTTTTTTGTTGTGAGCAAAGGAAATAACTCAAAAGATAAGCGTGAGTTTGAAATTTCATTACTTGGATTGAGATGAACTGCAAATTATGTGATGTGGAAGTGAGGTGCTCATCAGTAGTGACAATGAAATGAAAACGGCTAATTGGTGCTCTGTGTAGATCACTAAATTACCCAATTAGTGTATGTCCTCTTCCTCTTTGTGTGTAGGTTGTTGTGTTTGATTAAAGTCTTGGTCTTGGGGCTTTTCATTTGTCTCACTCTAAAGGAGCAGATATTACAGATGTCCGCTACAAGCGTGGTTGCAAATACATTACTTGGAGAATAGATGTTTACCTTTAGGATGCAGGATGGATTTCACTAAAATGGAGTCACTTATGAGGCCCAGAATGATGAGATCTGTGAAATTGTAGGTCACTGCTTAGAATACATTTTCACTAGGTTGACTGTGGGACATAAGAGGAGCCTTTATCACTTTCTAACCCTCATCTATTTATTTTTCATTAAAAGTCCCATGGCGCTGAAAAAGTTTGGAGAATGATTAGAATTAGATTAACTGAGAAATTGAAATTAAATTGAACTTGTAATTGAACTTAGTAAGTAAATACACTGAAATATTTTAAATGAAAATTCTAGATAAATATTATGCAATTATATCATTTGATAGTGTTATACAAGAATCTGTCATTGATTCATTTATCACAGACTAAAGAAAAGTCACCTAAATTGTTATGAATTGATAACAAAATCACACTGGTATCAATTCATCATTGGTCTCCCCTGGAGTCCAGGTACACATTATTTTGCCATCCTCTGTAATGGTTATTTATTTATTCTAATAAGTTATTCTTATTGATTTTCATGAATAGACCTTGCAATTTGAAATGTATTAGTCTTCAACAGAGGTTCATAAAAACAACCTGATGATGAGAGACAAGTTTGTAGCTCTGTATTATTTGACAAACATCTGATTTGGCCGTACAGAATTGCAGTTATTATTGTATGTTGACTGATTAATTTGATCATTATACTGACAGATTCACAGATCATCTTCATTTTGATGAGATGTGGTGATGACAAAGTTCTGTTGCTCTTGTCCTTTGTCTGAATGAATGTTTATCATTATTCAAAAAACATATGATCATGTTGGCCTGCACTATGTGATTATTTTTGTTACTGACTGCCTGTATGTGAAGAGCAGTGATACAGTGATAAATGTATATGAATGATGAGCTGTTATATCTAGAATGAAGTGTAACACACTTTTTAAAACTAAGGCTATTTCTATTTTCCTCCTTTAGGGAATTGTACAAAGCAACTGTCATATGATATCGTACACCTGTTTTAAACTTTGGATTACTACAGTATTTTGAGACTAAAGCACTGACTTCAGCATGGGAACTAACCCAAAAAGGACAGTGACAGTCCAGATGGTGCCTCAGCTGGCTGTGGTGGACACGCTGGGCAATAAGGAATCTAATGCCAACTGGGCTAAAGAACCTAACCTAAACCTCTCTCAGGTTTGTCCAAACCCGACCCTTACCTCTACAGACCACAAACAGGATAACATATCTCTGACTACTACTCCTACTAACACCATCCCAAATACCCAGACAGCTTCCAAGGGAGGTGAACCAGTTAGAGACGTTGTGTCAGACATACAAATACCAGCCAATGGAAACCAGGAAAACGTGGGCCTTGTGATTGGTGGAGACCAACAGATGCCAGACCTGTCTCTGACAGGTCAAGGTGTGAGTGAGGCAAGAGAGGACCAGAGGGATGGTAATGCTAATTTAAAAATGTTAACCCTGGCTGAGGAGAAGGATATATGTAAGGCCGGTATGTTGTCTACCATTACAGTGTCAAAGGATGACACACAGACAAATGACTGCAGGATAAAAGGACCAAGTGCACAAGAGGAGGGGTGGGCAGAGTCTATGGTGCAGGGCAGTGGCACATCCTCAGCTAAAGAGACACCTCTAGGGGACAGTAATAAACATATCTCTCCAAATAATCAAAAGCTTAACAACACATCAGAACATCCTGCTTCTGAAGTGCTGACTACCCAACATGGTAGCACAAAGGGAAGTTTAACTACCATAAAGAAGGACACAGCTATACCGCTGAAATCTAGAGAGCCTGATAATATAAATAGTCTCTCACATAGCTCAGCCACCAGCCCTACTCAATGCCCACTGCAGGTGTGTAAAGCTTGCACCCCTGAGACATTATCACCAACACCTCATCAAACAGAATGCAAAATGCAAGATACACTCCAAACTAAGCCAAGCATGGAAACTACAGCACTGTTCAGTGCCACCACACCTCCATCTAAGAGCCAAGACGCAGACGCTGGGCTTACAAATAAGAATTCAACTTCCACACATTCAGAGAAAGATTTGCAACCACTAAAGAATACACAAATCTCCTCAGATAAACATCAGCCAGCGTCTTCACAGAAGGACTCCTCCACACTGCCCCAGGCTATACAAAACATGCCAGCACATGGGCAGGTGGCTGAGGAAGCCATCCAGACTGCCACAGCTGTTTTTGGGGAGCAGCAGAGGCCCCACTGCAAGCTCTACAGGGAGGCCTCCACCATGACCTCCTCCCTGTCATCCACCCCAACCAAGGAATGTCAGGATATGGAGGTTCAGGCAGTAGCTGACACGTGCAGTAAGGCTGTGTCCACCAGTCCCAGTCTGCTTCCTTTCACCATGTCTCACAGGCATAGCACCGGTACAACCCCCAGGGAGGAAGTCCAGAGCCTGGCAGTGCTCTACCAGGTGGACAGTAGTGTGGGTCTCCATCCGATGATGCCCTCACAGATGCACGTAAGTTCACTGACCACCTCTGTTGACTCCAGGTCAGAGAGACTCACCCTGGAGGCAGGGCTGTGCCCCAACCAAAATGCTAGCGTGGTTCTCCATACAGAGGCTATATCCTTGCAGCAAGACGCCAGGCTAGGGGCCAAGCCTAAAGAGCCCAGCTCAGCTCTGTGCAATATCCAGAGAGGTCCTCCACCACTGCAGCCAGTTTATCAAATCAACATTGAATCCAGCACCCAGAAGGAACAAGTGGGGAATGTGAGCCACCACCAAGGCGAGACAGATAACTCCCAGTGTAAACCTGAAGCTCAGAAGCCTGGAGCCAAAACACCCACTGCTAAAGCTCCCTCTTCCCAATCAGAATCACCCCTAGAGACAGCTAACACTAGCAAGTCCAAATCTGCTGACAGTAACAATCCTGCAGCCCTGTCCCAGGCTGCTGTTACAACCAAGCCCAACCAAGCCCTGCCAACATCAACAGCAACAAACATTGCTCCCAAGTCAAATCCATCTAAAAACAAGTCTAATAGTCCAAAAGGACAGAGCAAAGCTGGAGCTAAAGCTTTGACAAAGGAACCAAAATCTGGCAAGAAGAAGCTGGAACCAGAGAGAAGTAAAAAAGATGATGAGTCAGGGAAGCAGAAAGGGAAGAGCGTCCACGATGTGGTGTGGGATGAACAAGGGATGACTTGGGAGGTCTATGGGGCTTCTGTGGACCCAGAATCCCTTGGCTTTGCCATTCAGAGTCATTTGCAGTGTAAAATCAAGGAACAAGAGAGGAAGCTCATTGTCCAGACCTCCATCCGGAAGTCCATCTCTGCTGCCGACTCACCACGACACGGCAGGAAGAACAAGAGGAGGCATCAGAACATTTTCAGGTCAATGCTGCAAAATGTCAGACGGCCCAACTGCTGCGTGCGCCCCCCTCCCTCCTCCGTCCTCGAGTAGTGAAGTACAGAGGTAGCTGATGTCAGACCCCTCCCCTTTCCTAGAGGTCAAAATGTTTGTCCTCCCCCTGTGATGATTCCAATGCCAAGTGAAACATTAATGGGATAGCTATCCCTGTAAGCATATCGGAATGTTGTAGTATACAGAGTCACTCATTTGTGATAACATTTGTGATCAAAGAAAGAAGACAAAAGTAGGAAATAGATATATAAAATGAGCAACTCAAGACTTATTTTCTAGAAATAGATGATACTATTAAAAGAGAGAAAACTTCTAACAGTATTTATGACAAAGGCAATAATAGTGAAATGCATGTATATTAGTTCCAATGGATGACCTCCCACAATGAAGTCCAAACCTACACAGTACATGACACTGATAATGGGGTATACATATTACTTACTGTCAGTATATTACCTTTTACAAGATATTTGTGCAATTATATATCAAGTCAATGTGTCATTGCATTTGGTGCATTTGGTATATGTTTATGAGGTGTTTTGGGGCCCTATATTTATAAGACTGCAATATTTTTCTTTTCTTGCAGATTTTTTTTCAGTGGGTTATTTTTTAATTTTTGTCTTGATCAAGGAAACTTTGCTGCACCTATTTCTTTATGTTGTGAAAAAAGGGACTGTATGCATATAAGCACTCTGATTAATCTCTGTTCTCTTGGTTTTCTATTAAAACAACAAAAAACAAGGTTGAGCCGTACACATTGTTTTTTCCTGAACTCATTAACTTCAAGCAGGTCACAGTTCTGTTGATCTTTAAAGCTGCTTAAGAATTTTGAAAAGGTTATTTTCAAGTTTATTTCTAGATTGCCTTTTTATCAAAGTGCTTTACAGAAATCAAAGGACACAAAAAAGAGATAAATCCAAGGCAAATAAAAACTGAAAGAACAAGCACACTGCAAACTCCAAGAAATAATGTGTGTGTGTGTGTGTGTGTGTGTGTGTGTGTGTGTGTGTGTGTGTGTGTGTGTGTGTGTGTGCCCATGTAAGGCTCACTCAGAGGGATATCAGGGAAGTGTGTGTGTTTGTGTACCTGCCAGGTTGTGTGAGGCTCTCTCTCAGC
>CABFOQ010054532.1:9929-27556 GCA_900660455.1 Gephyroberyx darwinii
AGCAGAAAGAAAGAAAGAACACTTTATTGAATCCACACATTTTTTATGTCACACACACAGCATGCAGTCGGTGGTGGCCGCCAAACACACACACGCATGCAGGGAGGGTGGCTGCGGGAAATTAGTTCACTGCCTTTGACCCATCCTGTAGATGCTGCCCCTCCAGGGGCAGCCAGGAGCAGTGGGCAGCCCTTTACGGCGCCGGGGGACCAACGACTCCAGATCTTAGGTCCACGTTGTGGTCAGGGACGGGACAGGAGATGGCGTTCTTCTTGCATGTTTTTTCCAATTGGGGACCTTATTGTAGAAGAGGACCCAATGTGAGCCCGGGGAGAACATGCAAACTCCACACAGAAAGGCCTGGGAGATAACCCACCTGGGCACCCCAGAGTCAATAGCGCCCCAGGTGGGAATCAAACCCGGAACCTTCTTGCTGTGAGGCAGCAGTGCAAGCACTGCGCCACCGGGCCACATAAGTGTGTGGGTCAAATTTAATAAAACCTGTTAATGCAATTAATTGTACCTTAAATATCTGTTACAGACCTTATAATGTAATAATTGCCAGTTAAAGGAGCATCAAGTATGACTTATTGACTTCTATGGATAAACAGGTGTTGCAACAACATCAACAGGTCTCTGGCAGGCCTGTAATTGACATAAATAATACATTTCACAATCATCTGTCAAAAATCTGCAATTATAGGATTTCTGAAATATTCTGCTGCCTCTAAAAACAAGGAAACATATAAAGTTTCATGAAATTGAGACAGATCATTATCAGCTAGCATTTTAAATAATCATTGATCCATCAACAGAAATAAACTTTTACATATAACATTTTGCCTAATAAATAGAATAATTATACTACTACTACTACTTTCTTTTTTTGCAAACCTCAACTGAGAGTCTCTTCTCAAACTGCTCCTTTGCTATGCTCCGTTTGTTTGTTTTATTTCCGTTTTGGGTCTTGGCCAAACCCCTAACACTACCAGCTAGACTCACCTGGTCAACCAATCAGTGTTTGTTTGACGCACACAACTGCAGTGATGCGTTGTTGAGACGTAGGAGGTTTGCACGTCAACCCGTGCGCTTACCTATAAAGCCCTGCTCTGTGTAGCTACGCAGAGACGTGCATCTACGCAGAGCTATAACTCTGCCTTCAGTCACGTGTTTTAAAGCAGCTCCAAAAAGAACCACTTTTAACCTGTACGCGCCATACTTTAGCCAATAAAAAGCAAAACTGGACATAAAACACTGAAATAGCATTTAGATCAGCTGTGAGAATGCTGTCCAAATGTCCTTAGTTGGGATGTATTGTCATTGGGGGTAAAAAGCATCCTGGAAGCTAGACTGGGAGTGATTGAAGGCTCATCTGTCCTTCAGTGACATCTAGAGGCAGGGGTATGCAACTGCAGGACATTTTATTTTATTTTTATTTTTTTTAGCTTATTGTTCCGTGATGGGACCGGTGTTCCCCGAAACTTTCCGTGCACGCAGAAAAACAGCTTCTTATAATGCAAATGCTGGTTACTGTTATTATGCATGTAAAAAATTATTACAATATCATAAGTGTGAAGCGGTTTCTAGTTTTTCCAGCAATTTATTACATTTACAGGTGTAATAACATTTTTGACTCATTTCGCGGGACATTACATATTACAACTATTATCCAGCTTGTATTCCATTATCAGTTGCTATAGGCCTTATTCACCTGTCTCGTTGTTCGCCGTTCAAGAAACGCCAACACGTGACTTGTGTTGAGTGCAAAGTTTGACAACGAGCAGACAGTATGCTGTGCCATACACACCCATGTGAATAATTCCACTGTTACAGCCTCTTCTTTGGAATGACATATGCTTAAATATGTAGACAGGACACTAGGGGTTGAAACAGCATACAAAGCCTTGTAAATATCGATCTGCATCTATCTCGTGGATTAAACAAAAGTGAAAGAAGAAAGCTATTATGTTTTGTGAAGAAAGTTAGTGGATATTGCTGCTATATTAAAAAGTGGGAGACTATGCTGAATTTAATTTTGTGTACAAAGGCTCTGAAACCAGTAGGGCCAACTGGGGCTTGCCAGGGAAGACCAGGGCCAATGATTCATGCTTCTAAGCCGGGGGTGGGTGGGGCTTGGTGCTGGTGCAGAAAACTAGCTATTATAGTATCCCTTTAAGTAAGCCCCAAGTAGCCCTGCTGGGTCCTTGTATGGAAAGGGGGCTAATGAGACTGTACAGTATGTGTATACCATTAGCAAGGTCATTCTCTGGGACATATTAGCAACAACAGCTCAACTCAACAGCACCTCTGGTAAGCCTCTACTAGGACAACAACCATTCATTCTGTCTTAAAATCACCAGCAGCCTTGTTCTTTTCCTTTTCCAAATCCCAGGTGACTTAACTGTAAAAAGGAAACGTTTTCATCCAACTATTTCTCTCTCACGCCATCTTTTGCTCTCTGATTTTGTCTTGTCTTTCTCGGCGGTTCATGTTTTCCGTTGTTCGTCCCTCTCTCTCAGTGACACTCGTATCTCCCAGCCACGAGGGCCACACTTCGCCACAGCCAATCCCCTTGCGCTGCTGCTCCTACCGTGTTAACAGACTAAAATCCACCCCTAGCTTCTTGCGTTGCCCCTAAACTGTGTTGAGAAGAAAAGCGGCACACTAGCATGGCTGATTGTCTGTTGAGTAGGCTGTGGGTTATTCTTCCCTTTCTTTGGAAAGGCGTGGAGATTAAACCATGAAAGCGGTTTCATTTTTTGGTGAGTTTTCTGGCTTCTTTTAGTTCATTCTTGTTTGACCACTGTCAGGGCCACGGAAGCATTTCAAAAAGAAAAAGAAAACCCACTGCACTTGCTCTTTGAGAATCTTAACCCAAAATTAAAATTACACTATTGAAATACAGCCGCCATCCAATTTCACTTCTTGGTTCACCGGTCAATACAATGGGAAGCTCTACTGTGTGTGGGAGCACAGCCCTTTTGTGACTCGCACCCAATCAAGGAGATATGATGTGGTCAATCGGAGGTCAATTCAGTGAATAACACAATATGCAGCCTCTTTAGACTCAGCTGTTCTGCTCTGTGTGGATTATTGGAGGGCCAAAACAGGGACGTGAACTATGCCAGCAGCTCTACCGCTTCAAACCACGCACTGAAAAACTACAACAGCTGTGAATGTATCAGCTCTCTCAGAGTCTTCAACCAATTCGGCAAAGCCGAACCGGAGCACAATCTGCTATAATTCAGCCCAAAGGTTGTGCCGGAGCTCCGCAACTTGACGAGCATGCAGACGTCCACCACACGGGTCTCTTTCTGTCTCTCTCTCACGCTCTCGTTATGCAAATTCTGGGCCAACATGTCTGCCCTCTCAGTTAGTCCCGCTGGATCACACAGGTTGAATGATCTATCTATGCTAGCACGATCCACACACTGTGAATGAGGACCTCATTTGGACCTCGAATCCAAAACCATTAGGGACGAAGGACGGTGGCCCTCCAGGACCAGACAGAGCAGTGGCGTTTCAGGTAGCGAGATCACCGGGTGATCACGGCGCGGACAGAAAGGTCGGAGCTCAGAAGACTCAAAAGAGCCCTCGAAGGAGGAGGAGATCCAAGCAGGCCGGTACTTAAAGACCTCGGCTCTCCTGCGGAGTCTTGAGGAATTTGAAAAGCCAGGGTCAGTCTTGAGATCGAACCGAGGGACGTTTGGGTCACTAAAGGGTTAGAGTAGGTTTTTTCCACTCTGGTTGGCTGCTTCGGTGAGGCCTTTGTGGCAGGGGAGAAGAAAGCTTTATCACATTTTATTTGGTGCCTAAGTTTGACAAGACTTCCTTTTTCCTTAATTTTCCACCTCGAATGACAAGCCTGCATGTGATTGTGTCTCTGCATTGATGTCGACATTACCTGCTTTATAGAGAAGTCATCCAAAAGCTGAAAAATATTTTAAAAAGCATAATTAACATATTAAAAAGGTCATTTAATCAAAAAGAAAATACCTCCTTTAAAGACCAATGTGTTTTACCTCACTGTATATATTCTCGATTTGTTTACTCCAAGTTTGCAATTCATTTATTTTTTGTTTCTATGAAATGCTTAAAAAAATTGAAGAGAATAAAACTTTTTTTTTTTTTTCTTGTCAATGGTACTTTTTTGTCACATGGCATTGTATTGTGTTTGTGTTGTGCCCAAGCAGTATACTATTCCTCTTTATACCATGCTCTGTATATGACCTGTTGGTTGTTCTGTGTGAGCTGTACAGTCAAAGCGCTTTACAAAATGTCCAAGCCCCCTTCTGAGCTCTGGTACAAATGCCTTGTTCGATACATTATTTTGTAAAAAACAAAATGACAAAAAAAAAAAACTGTCAAAGTGGAGGCGGAGGAGGGTGGAAACGAGGGAACGGACTCTGAAGCTAAAAAAATCCCTCAGCAAATTCTGTCCAACCCTCCTCACCTTGTATCCCTCTTGGATTTTTAAACGCATATAATCTTGACTTTTTTTTTTTTTTATATATAGTATGTACAGACGAATGAGAGATCAACATAGGAACTAGAGGATTGACACGTATGTTAACTTCTAACATAGCTGGAGTAGAAAATGGTGTGAATAAAGAAACAGAGTTTCATTCCAAAAATTGTATCTGTCTACTTTATTTGCTGGCCTCTCTTCATTCCTCAATACCTGGAAGCTATCCAACCTGATCGTGGATTACGGCACAATCGTTTTTCACAAATCGTGCTTTACTGAGCAGTAAGAAAGTAATGAAAGGAAGTAAAAGTTGTATTATTGTGACAATTAAAATTTAAAGCTATAAGTCTTCACGTCTCAGCTGTGATTTTTCACACAAGTCCCATAATCCTCTCCTGCTGTGCAAATTAATTTAGAGATGGCGGCGACGGGAGAATTGACCTCTAGGTCCTAGTTTACGTGGACTGCTGCCATACAGTGATGTCTAGATATGATATACAGACGGGTAAAGGAAAACACCTGAATAAATGACGGGAGAAACATAAGGAATGCAGATGCTTCCATACAGGTGTACCGCATGATACGATTGAGCAATTAACATCCCATCATGCTCTGGGGCATGTATACAAATGATAAGACCCAGTTGAGTTTGATTTGGGATCAAGATGACGAGAGGAAAAGATCTAAATGACTTTATTATTGGGGCATGGATGGCAGGAGCTTCATTCACAAAGACTCAACTGGCTAGTGTTTCAATAGGAACAGGGACTAAAGTGACATCTGCATTTAGATCTATGGGAAAGACATCAGTACACAGGGTCGGAAATGGGGGTCGAAAGCGCACATTGGATGACCGTGATGCTTGCGCATTAGTGTGATATGTCAGAAAACCGGAAGCGCAACTCTTCCTCGGGTGACTGAGACTGTCAAGAACAGTCCGTCGACAACTACAGGGATATTACAGAAGGGTTGCGGTGCAGAAACCCCTCATTACAAAGACCAATGCACATTTGAGAGTTCAGTGGTGCAAAAATAATCGGCACTGGTCTACAGAGATGTGGGGAAAAGTGATCTGATCAGATGAGTCATCCTTCACCATATTCTCCACGTGGGTGAGTGCATGTGTGGCGTACACCAAGAGAACGGTACACACCTGAATGCTTTTGACCCCTGTGGGGGGCATTTTCCTGCCATGGTTTGGGTCCACTCATCCACTTAGAAGGAAGTATCACTGCAAATCAATACAAAGTTATTCTGAGTGATCACCAGGATCTCTTCCAGGATGACAATGCCCCCATCCACAAGGCACGAGAGGTTTATTTGTAGGCTATCTATGTTATGAGAGCTGACATTTGAGTAATTTTTTCTAACATTATACCTTGCATGTTGCAAAGCTAGTTAGCTAGCTAGCTAATGTTAGCTTTAATTTCTTTAATTTTTTAATTTCTATTACAGTAATAGACTATTGAGTGTGCATTTCTCAAGCTTACCACCTCTGTCCCACTCACCTACTCTCTGGGATTAGCTGCTCTGACCTGAGGTCAGTTGTGTGTGTCTCTCCCTATGTGTTGTAATTCTCTCTAAATGCTTTGAAAATCACTGGTTATTTTTTTATTCAAAATCAGCATGTATGCCTATGAGTTGGGTAGCCTTAGCCTAGTTTATGTTAAAAAAATAATAATAAAAATAATAATAATAATAATAATAATAATACATTTTCTGTTCATAGGGTCTAAAATCGCCTTTGACGAGATCACTGAAAGCCACTTGCATCTTGAGTTCTTTCAGTGTCACAATAAACCTGTAATCATGTTGCCTCTCCTACACTCTTTATTCAAGGCCTTCAATTAGTACATTATGAGACGTGAGTCAGTACTGCAGTTTGGTTCAAGTATAATGGTTCTTTTCAGAAAAACTATATTTTAAGTTAAAGTAGGCAAATAATGATTATAGTAATAGTAAAAGTTCGGGTTTATTTTAAAAATCTTGCAATTGTGGTCAGTGGGGACAGGCAATGAAACTAGTCTAATGAAACACCTACATTTTTGTTGAAAAGGATTTTGTTGTTTTTTTTGTAAGAACAATTCTCTTCCACAGCTATACAGAACTGAGAGCTGCTCTGTTGACAATCAGTGGAACTCTGAACTTGGGAAAACATGAACTTCAACATCCAAATGAACGTGATAAGGAGTGTTCTCCGTTACAACCACAAAATTTGCCCTTATTCCCAGAAGATCATTCTAGCAGTGCCTTTTCCATCTTTTAATATGGATCTGGATTTGACGAAACAGATTGAATAAATCAAATAAAACATTTGTTGGTATTCCCCTTTAAATATGATGCAGACCTGGAGCAATTTACTGATGAATGCTTTGCTCGATTGAGCCTGCCTGAAAGAAATTTAGAGGTACTGGCTCGAAATGAATGACTCACCAAAGGGACTCGCACTAAACTCTAAGCGGACCCAGGCATTCCCCTGAGTAAACTGTCTTTAAAGACTCCAAAGTATTTCTTAGTTCAGTAACACTTTCCTCATAATACTGCTCCACATGAAAGATTAAAAAAACACACTGCACAGGGACTCCCAGGACATCAAAGGGCATAAGTGTTCAGATGTATGATTTACAGCCTAGTTCATTATGGGCCATTACTTTCCTGGGTGAAAGGTAATCCAATGTGAGCTTAGTCAAGCCCACAGGTTTCTACAGATTGGTGTCATTTTGCACCACTGTTAAGCCCATCAAATAGTACAAGTCAAGTCAAGTAAATAAGGCCCTAGAGGCACGATCAGAGTGCTGGACTTAGGGAGGGTTCACCCAGAGCCATCTTCAATCAAAGCACACTTCTGTCCTTTCAGGTACACAGCCCCAACTACATAAAGAAGGATAGTGGCTTCTTCAGGCAGACTGTCTGTCTCTTAGAGGGCTCTGGTCTCACGTTGCATTTCCTACTAGAAAATAGAAAATACCATTTACCTGAGTAAATACTGCTAGAAAACACTGTTTACATCATTCACCTCAGCTTTCAGATGGTAAATGCTATTTGAGAACTCTGGGGTTTGGTGATGGATCCCCCCCCTGCCCAGGCTGATGCTGTGTTAATGTGATGAATCATGTCGGTGTGATTCAGCACCTACTGAGAGAACAGGGGACACATATATGGATGTTAAGGGGAATCAGATGCCACACCTCCTCACCTTATTTCACCTCCTGACTAACGCTCTCCCCAGCTTGTATAAGCACTATCAAGGACCCTCTTTGCTTATTCAATTCATATAAAATGTTGACGTGCATCGGAGAGGCTAAACAGTTAAATGCCAACTTAATCCCCTATCGATTCGTCTGGCATGGACTAACCTAAGGCCAATAGCCCATTTGTGAGTGGAATTGATTGATTGTTTTGAAGTTGGCTAGTCCAGAAGTGCAGTATAAGGGCTTATTTTGTTCCATTGGCTCCCACTGATTGGTGTGACAAATCCGATTATGGCCAGCCAGGCCTAAGGAGGTGGCTCTGAATTACAAGCTACCGAACAGTAACTGACACTGGAAATGGGATGTTGACTGTTGGCATTTAACTTTGAGCTACACTTACTTCTCGGTCTGCCTGTAGATGGTAACACTGATCGTCCTTTTTCTTTTTTTACCTGCCTCTCTCTCTCTCCCTCCTTCCTTGCTTTTTATCCACCGATGTAAGAGACAACATTAAGTGGCCTTGATTCCCCTCACTGTTTGTCAAACACAATGGACTTGATTTGATGCTCATGCGATGAGAATGCTAATGTATGCTGCCTCCTCCGCTTCCACAGGGTCGCTTCACAGTGCTAACTGTACACCAGTTTCACCTCACCTCACATCAAGGCTGATGTTGCACCAGTATGGATGTAGTGGAAATGTATAATGTATAAATCACGATCACAACTGTGAATGTCTTAAATTGCTATTTATTATACTTGCAAGTAGGCACAATACTGTCAGCAACCTGAGGAGTTGTCTCGGGTAATGAGCAAAGGTCACGTTACAACATTCAAGCTTTATACAGTTCTTCCAAGTATGAGTGTGCTTCTCCTTTATCAGATATCAGTATCTTGCAGTAAGGTGGGTAAAAATGGACTAGATACAGGGAACTGAAACATCCTAGTCCTAGGAACCGGTCTACTGTGGTTAGTTCTCGCACCCTACACGGAGGCGGAGGTGAGACAGAAACTTAGCATGAACCTTTCATGAACCTTTCTTGCGCTATTAATTCTCCAACTAACACATATAGTCAGTCTAGGGGCATATGTAAATTGTCTGTCTGCACTGATACAATGTTGAAGCATAATGCTATAATAGTTCATAGAGAACAGCTATATTCCCGACATAAGTTCACTGTAATAAAGTCGTAATACAATTTTTCCACTACAATAGACCAGACTTCCAAATCATTTGTGACTCCTGGGAAGTTTCTGTGTTTCCAAACGGTCCAGTAGAATAAAAGCGGTCTATAAGCTCTGAGTCGACACACAGTACACTTTCTCTCGTGTACCTTTTTAACACAGCCTCCTATATAAATCTTAATGAAGATATCCCAAATAAAGATCATGCACAAATAAATGTAACAGTCGCTTCAGGTCCTGCCTCAGTATCTCAATTGGATTTAGGTCAAGAACAAGAACAAATTAATTCTATAACTCTTCTGTTACTGTTTGTCTAAGAACATAATATCATGTCTTATCTATGCAAAGAACAGAAAATAACATTTCAAATAGTCAAACATTTCAAATCACATTTCTTTCTTTCACACAGTCCACTGTTGTCTCTTTGCTCATGTTTTACTTATTTTTTTCTTGTTCTTTAAAAAATGAGCATAGTTGGAGTGCAACCTTCGCCGCCGGCTCATCAGAAAGTCTTTGTACCTCTCAGGTGGTTGAATAACTCGGCCATTTCTGGTTTGATCTGGCCAAGACAAGGATGAGAGCTCAATGTCAGCACTCTCTGCTGTACCTGGGTCTGGTGTGCTGGTCTGCTTGTCATCTAGTACGTCTGTTACTGAGTTCATCTGGGTGCTGTGTGGTGTTTTCCTCAGATGTTGCGTCTGTAGTGCTGACCAGAAGATCTCACTCTGTCATAGTACCGTTTCTGGGCTGGAACTGCTGGCATGTTCCACAAGTCTCAACCATTTGTTCTATGTCTCTCGTCATTCCTGGCCAGTACCAGTGCTTTCTGACCAGTGCTTTAGTCCGCTGCATCGCTTGATGAGCTATATGTATACTCCCTCTTTCACTGCCACTGTGTGTCTGATAGGCCAATATTGTGTCAGTCTTGAGTCTACCTGCTTCCTGTGTCTTGCAATAGCTGCAGTGTTTCGTCTTTCTTGGTTTCACCCTTGAGCTGCTCTAGACTCAAGGCATCTGTTGGCTCCAAAGCATAGACAACTTTCTCCTCCGTGATGTCATCTACTGCTGTATGTTGTTCTTGTATGACAGCTCGTGAGAGTGTGTCCGCGATCAGTAGATCTTTACCCAGTGTGTAGGTGACATTTAAGTCATATCGCTGTAGCTGAAGCAGCATTCTCTGCAGTCTGGAAGGCTCTGGAAGGCTGGAATGGCTTTCTCAGGATGATTTCCAATGGTTTGTGGTCTGACTGAACATTAACCCTCACACCATATACACACTGATGGAACCTTTTGACAGAGAAAACTATAGCTAGGAGCTCCTTCTCTATTTGTGCATATGTCTTTTCAGTCTCTGTCAGTGCCCTTGATGCGTAGGCTATTGGTTGGCCCTCTTGTAAGAGACGCCCCCAGGTCATCTTTAGACGCGTCAGCCTGTATGATGAGCTGTTTCCTTGGATCAAAGAACCTGAGCACAGCAGCGTTCATGATGGCATCTTTCAGTTTTTTGACTGCGTCATTATGTTCATGTTGCCATTGCCACATACTGTCCTTCCGTAGCAGCTGTCTCAGTGGTGCTGTTATGGTGGTCTCGCCAGGGATATACTGTGCTGGATACTTTATCATGCCAAGCATTCGCTGTAGTCCTGCTTTGTCAGTAGGTGATGTCATCTCAGCGATGGCCTTGACTTTTGCCATCTGCCTTGACACCATCTGAGGTGACAATGTGGCCCATGTAGTTTACGCTGCTAACCTTATACTGTATTTTCTCTTTGTTGATTTCACATTGGCCTCTTTTGCTCTGGCCATCACCTTCTGTACTATCTTGTCATGTTCTTTCTCTGTAGATGCGGCGATGATCATGCCATCACCTATGATGTGAACTCCTTGGATGTCTCCAACTGTTTCACAGTTGCATTGCTGGAAGATTTCACTCGCTGACTTGATTCCAAATGGTAGGCGTTTGAACTGATATCTTCCCCCATGGTGTGTTAAATGTGCACAGTAGTGATGATTCCTCGTCTAGCTTTATTTGCCAATAGCCATCCTTTTCATCTAGCACTGTGAATATCTTCTTACCAGCAAGTTTGCTCAAAACTTCATCCGTTGTAGGAATGGAGTAATGCTGTCTTAGTATCGCTTTGTTTAAATCAGTGGGGTCCAAGCAAGCCCGTCATTTCTTCTTGTCTTTCTTTTCCGTGACCACAAAGCTCTTCACCCACGGTGTTGGTTCAGTCACCTGTGCAATCACGTCAGCTTGAAGCAGGTCATCAAGAGTGGCTTTGAGTCTGTCCAATACTGCCAGTGGTATTTTTCTGCATCCATGTATGATTGGTGTAGCTTTGGGATCTGTGTGGATATGATACTCTCCAGAAAACTCCCCTAGACCTTCAAAGATAGTTGGGTGCTGAGCTATCAGCTCCTCTTTTGTTGTTGGATGTTTCACGTCCAGTGTGTCAATGTCCACCTTTTTCACTAGATGCAAATCTTCACACGCCCCCCTTCCTAGGATAGGTATGGAGGAGTGCCTTGATATATAAGAAGGTAGACTTGCCTGAGCCTTGGGTATGGAGCACTTGAGTATGAGTATCCCTTCTGGCCTCATCCCTCCATATGCCACCAGCACTGTTCTTGTGGGCCGTAGTAGTAGGTGTGCTCTTCTTTCACACCTGGTCTTCCTTTTCATGGACTTAAACATCCACAGTGGCAGGACGTTGGCCTCTGCTCCTGTGTCCAACTTGAACATGACAGACATATTGTCAACATTTATCTTAGAGTACCTGTCAACATTAGGTTCTAGCTGATCTGTTCCAATAAACAGGGCATCTATTTCTGGATTTACATCATGCACTGTCTTTCCATCTTTGCCTGATCTGCACATCTGCACATAATGGTTCTGCTTTCCACACTTGTGGCAGGATACTCCATATGCTGGACATTGCCTTGGCTGATGTGATTTCCCACATTTCCTGCATGTGTTCCTTTGTCCACTGTTCTGTGTGTTGAACTGGCTGTTTCCGTCCTTTATTCCATGGTTGACTGTCTTTTTGCTTTTTCCTATGCACTATGTGTACAGCTCTCTCCTGGGTAGCTGCACCCATTGTTTGTATTTGAGCTCTGGCGGTCTCAGCAGCTTGACGTGTCTATGGCCTTCTTTAATATAAGATCTCTTAAAAGTCTCTCTTTCAGGCGCTGGTCATTCATACTAAACACAATCTTGTCTCTGATCACGTCATTTTCTGAGGCGCCAAATTCACAGTCTTTACTCTTTTGCCTGAGTTCTGTCACATTTCTTGATTGTGATCAATTCTGCCATAGGCTGATCCATCCTCAGACGCTAGCTCTGCTTTCGTTGCTAGTCCTCGTGCGCCGCACCTGCTAGCTGTAGCTTAGCTTCTCAGCTGGTAAAAACTCTGGTTCCATCGACCTCGGCATAATGATGAACTGGACCTACTTCCGACACCATGTTATAGTTCCATATGACCGGAAGACTCTCTAGCTTAACCGGACCAAACCCCAGGTGTTGCGCCGCCTCCACCTCAGTAACTTCATAACGTCAGTATCAGTACGCGGCACTATATACTACACAGTATACTCCAAAATGCCCACTTCAAAACTTACAATTAACTGTTTACCACAATACACAATTACACAATGACAATAAACTTGAAACGAAACAATAAGTGCAATACATATTCTGTTATTCGCTCTTCCTCTACTGCTTTGCATGTGTAAAATAGCTACTTTTGTTC
The DNA here is from genome assembly GCA_900660455.1 of Gephyroberyx darwinii. NCBI lineage: Eukaryota > Metazoa > Chordata > Actinopteri > Trachichthyiformes > Trachichthyidae > Gephyroberyx > Gephyroberyx darwinii. The sequence goes on from CABFOQ010054532.1 coordinate 22,522, forward strand.
CTCCTAGACAGACAGTGCATCCAATCAGTGGTGAGGAACGATTGCTTACATTGCTGACTAAACCCATTAACATTTAGTCATCCTTGTAGGTTAGATTACATGTCCTTCCATTAGCATGCCCCCCCCCATCCCCATAGTGATTAATGCTACTTCACCAATAGACCATATAAAATACCTAAAATAAAAATACTTAAAAAATATATTCAAGTAAAGCAGTCTATACAGTCTATAGTGCAAACAACAATAAAATCAGAAATGGACTTTCACTGTCAGCGCTCGTGCTCGTGTGACAATACAGATGACACCAGAGATGACACCGTCTACGTGATGAGCCTGGTTCCAATGGCCTTGATCCATGCATGGCTTTACAGAATGTCACCAAGCACCAATAGTCTATTTCAGCGTGAAAACTACAGCTAGCCAAATGAAAGAAAAATGAAAAGGATTCAGAGCAGCATATCGTCGTATTTTACAGGACCCTCACAAAAAAATCCTTGAAATATTACAACTGAGAATGAGACTACAGGAGCTACTGTTGTTAGGATGGAGGGGAACTCCCAGGCTGACTCAAACGATGTGACGAACAACCCAGACTTACAAGCTAAAGTCTTGGCTTCTGAGGCTATGGTTGGAGGCTGCATTGAGCCGGGATGCTTTACTAAATGGAGAGAGGGTCGAGACTGGCTTGCTGTCACAGACGGGTCAGTTCAGTGTACAGCTTGCTCTGACATTAGAGATTTAGGTCCATATACTCAAGGGAGGCTCCATATCGACCCTGCATTCATTAATGGAATAAAAGCAAAGTCAGCAAAAAAATGAAATGATAAAATAAGCAAACATGGAAAGTGCCAGTCCCACATGAAATGCATAGAAATTTTGTAGAGAAGACGAGAGACTGCAATTGAAAAGGCAGTGGATAACAGTGCAGCTCTGTGAAGAAAACACAATGAGAAGAGTTTAAAAGCAACTGACTTCTCATTCAGCCACAGCCGGTGGACCTGCAACAACTCAACAGTGTAAACCTTGGTATGCTGCATTGCAAGGCTTGTCGTAATATGGTCATGTTTATTGGAGATAAAATGACAGCTCAGCTAGTGGACTTCATCAAAACCTCATCTGATAAGTTCAGTATTCTCATTGATGAGAGCACAACAGTGTCAAACAAAACATGCCTGATCATCTACATTAGAATTCCCTATGAAGGTGAGATCTGAAACTTCTTCTTTCAACTTGATGAAACTGCAGTCGTGCACCGGGGCGGCCATCTGTGACATCCTGCTACAAAGCCTTGATACGCAGGGCATCTCTGAAGACGTGTTACGCTCGCGGCTTGTTGGCTTTGCAACTGATGGGGCCGATACAGAGGAGCAGCCACACTCCTACGTGAGAAGATTAACCCTAACCTGACCGTCATTCACTGTATGAATCACAAATTAGAACTTGCGGTCCATGATGCTTGAGTCTGCGGCTTCTGACTTGGGGATGCATGCTCGCAGGATAGGAAGAGTGTTTGACGTGCGCTGGCTCTCTGGGAAAGCTATCCAGCCTTGGTCAAACTCTTGTTGACCGAAGACAAATCCAGATCTACCATGAAGAGGGCCAGATGTCGGGGCATTCATGCTAAAATGACACAGTGGCTTTTTTTGGTGGAGATGGCGTTAGTAAAAGATGCGCTGGAGACCCTGCAGGCCTTGTCCCTGTTTCTTCACAGCTGTCAGTGCCAATACTGAGGTGGGCGTTGCACTGAGAACACTGAGGTCTATGAGGCAAGTTGATGGTGTGAACGCAAGATGCCTGAAGGAGGAATTTGTTTCAACACATTCAAGGGGGTGAATGTGTCTCAGCCAAGTGAGGGAAACCATTGGAAGGCAGAGGTCTTTCGTGAAGGATTTTTCGTTTCCCTGGCTGACAACATTGAGCGCAGGCTGGATGACAACGGAATTACTTCTGCTGCAGTTACTCTAAATCTGTCAAACTGGCCATCTGATGAAGACGAGCACATCCTATATGGAGATGACAAACTTCTCACCATACACAAGACTTGCTTTTGCTATTGAGGCTGCAACCAGTCCCATACTCCTGAAGGAATTCCAAGAATTCAAGTGTCATGGTGTCACAGGAGAGAATCTGCACTAAGTGCTCACTACTGTCTCCACGCTCCCGGTGTCAACAGCTGAGTATGAAAGAGGATTCAGTGCCATGAACCATATTCTCACAGATGGTAGAAATAGAATGAATGTCTCCACGCTGAACAGCCTGCTGTTCATCTCAGTAAATGGACCAGGGGTTGCCTCCTTCCCTGCCTGAGATGTGCAGAGATGTGGGTGAAAGAAGACAGAAGTCCATCATCAAAGCAGACTGTTTTCTTAGTCTGACAAGTAGGCATATACTGTAGCCTATTTATTTTTATGTTGACAGCATGTTGTGCTATTGCATTTTGTGATTATTTTCTATATTGAAGTTTATAATAGGAAAGGGGGATTTAATTCTGGCATGTTAAATTAGAATTTAACCTTTTGTTTTGTTGTGTATGATCGCATCCCCTATGTGTCCACATGAGGAAAGGACAAGGCATGAGAATAAGAGTGAATTTAAAATATATTTTCAAGTTCAAGTTCCAAAATTGTATTATTCTATAAATGTTACTTTAACAGCTGTAAGAAATAGCCTAACAGGCTTCGTAGTCTGTATAGGCACACTGTGGTTTGTGATTTATTTTCATGAATAAAAATGTTTCAAAAACATCTCCCCCTCTGATTTTTTCCACAAATCGCACCCTGGGCATAGCCAACACCAATAGAGAGTTAGCTATCTCTGCTTTAGCCATAGTTCCTCTCAGCGACACAATCAGTCTTTTCCAATTCCAACGTCAATCAAGATGCTGATGCTATGTGAATCTCACGTATACCGTAAATACCGCCTTCCCAAACCCAGCGATCCAGAGAATGAGGGGTTTGTTTTGGGTTTAGGGAAAAGGCATGGGAATACTGCTTCTATTTTAAAATTTTTCGATTTTTATTAAATCCCAAAAGGTATAAAGACAGCACGACTGTAAAGACATCACAAATTTCAGTTTCCTGTGGCTTTATAGTTACAGGCTGCATACAGCAGGCAAGTGCTTAAAAAACAATATATACTGTATATAACTGTGTGTGTGTGTGTGTGTGTGTGTGTGTGTATAACGCAAGGCCTGTGGCAAGCAGTGGGCTGAAAGGTCAGTAACAAAATCGAAATCGATGTAGCGAAACATTAACTGAGTGGAGCCACGGTACAACGCTCTGCCCAGGAGCCAATGAGCTGAGGACCGCAGGCACAGCAGTTTTTAAGGTAAGAGTAGAAAAAGAGGGAACTTTCGCTATTATTATGTACAGTGTGCATCTTCTATTGTGGACGGACTATCCGGCAGTGCGGCATGTTTATGCAGCTGGCTAAGACAATAATGCTGTTCAGATGAGTTATGCATAAACACATCTCTGGTTTGTCCATTTCTTGGTCAATCCATGCGTGTGTGCATGCGTGTGTGCATGCATACACTGACTACGGGATGTTCTACGGGATCCCATGCTATGGGAAACGCATCCGTGCGTGATGCCGCATGGTCTGCTGCAATCATCTCCAGGTAATGCCAACTATTTCCAGTTCTCCTTTCATTATCCACAGGGTGCCCCGCAGCCGCAACAACCATAAATCATTTTCAAGCAAGAGTCCCAAGCTGGCTTTCTCTACATTGGTAACAATATTTCACCTGCATCGCATTGCAACACCAAATGAGCCCCAGGTATGGCTGAGCCGGGGAGGTTTTAGACAAGTTCACGGTGTATTTTTCTCTTCTGTCTGTTTGTGCAGTGACTAAGAATAACTTGACAGGCGCTCTGCAGACAGGCAGTGATGTATGGGCGCTGGCCTGCTGCTGCTGCTGCCGCTGCTGACGTAGGGGAGTGGTCCAGGAGTTGTCAGAAGACGAAACACCGTGTGATGAAGCTCTGGAGTGGAAAGTGAATAAGGTTTGAAAAATAAGGTGGAAATGCGTCATAGCTACTGCCAGATGTAATAACTTGTCAGAATGTAATAAAACATCTCTAAATGGGTTGAAAATGGAATTAAATCTGTTCATGTAATAAATTGCTAGGCAATGTAACAGGAGAAAATGATTATGTTACCAAGTTTTATTACAGTGTTCACTTTTCACAGAGGGATTTTATCCTATTTGGAAATGCTTTTATGAGCTGCTACTGGCGTCATCATGGAAAAAAACTGTTTCCTTTCTCCTCATCCCTCCATCCTTCACCTCCTCTGTTTTACCATCATCACCATCCCTTCTACCATTATAACGTACTTCCGGTCACGTCTTGTTAATGGACCCGACCAATTTGTCCACATTCCACGAAAATTCACAAACAGGTTGCTTTCCCTCAGCAGCTGTTGCCTCTGGCTGCTGGAAACCACCACCGGGGGGCGCTGCTGTCTATCATATCTTTGCTGTTGTACAGTACATTGGCACACTGCACACACAAACACTTTTCTTTCATCTCTCTCAAAGGTCCCAGGCTGGATAACCACACAGCTGCTGCATAAAGTATTCAACTGTCTACATTTTATCTTCATGCTCTGATTAAAACAATCATGCACTCACGATGCGCTTATGATGCCTTATAATGACTTATAATGACTTAAAGAAGCAGAACCAATCAGCAATAAGAACATGACCAGCGTTAAAACGACCATGAGCTGTTTCTTTGTCACTTTTTACTCCTCGATTCAGCTCAGAAGAGAGGAGCCAATAACAAAAGGTTTATCAAGTATAGAACCCTGGATATAACGTAGACATGGGGATATGACTCTCTCCTAAACATATTGTGGGTATGTGACACTATGATGCATATGTAGGCTTACAGTACCTATTCTACGAGAGCAGTTGGATGGATGAAAGCACTTCATTTCAACACTTCCTCCCTCCACGGTCCCACAACTACATCACGGTCTCTCTGAACCACCTTGCTTTCGCTTTCCCCGTCCCTCCCCCTTCGCTCCCCTT
>CABFOQ010054533.1:0-10537 GCA_900660455.1 Gephyroberyx darwinii
TTATTTTACTTACTATTATTTATTATTATTAGTACATAATTTTTCACTGTCCACATCTCTATCCCATTCCCCCATTTTTCACCATCCTGTTAATCTGCTGTAACTGGCCTCTTGCCCCAACTCTGTGTAGATTTAGATTTACAAGATGTATCTTTATGGATTATAAAAAGCCATTATTTCATCCTGGTCTTTTGCCGCGATGCAGGAAAGCGACCCCTGATTCTTACTCTTTCTGTAAAGTAGGTTATATAAAGTCTTTATCTCAGGGACCAGAGGTTGGAGCCCTGTGTTTCCTCTATCAGCAGTCAGATTACCTGTCTGGCGTAGCCTCTTATCTAGCAGCATGTTATCTGGCTGAAGCTCCGCCCTGTCCTCGCTCTCCGGGCACTAGGGGTGTGTCAGTTCTCTTGTTCAGTTGTCACACCTCATACCCTGATCCGTTTTGTCATGACGTGTGGTTTTGATCAATTCACACAAAATAGCAAACCACTTGAAAGAAAACCATAGCGACTATGTTTTTCTTATTGTACCCTTAGTTCCAAAATGAAGAAAAATAATAAAAAAAAGAATATTGTTTGATATGGGAAAAGTCATTTTGTACATAAGCGAGGACACATCTTCATGGTGCGTTTCATTGGACCAGCTCCAATTCATCTTTTACCATAAGAACAAAACAGCATTATGGGAGATGTATTTCTGTGTGAATGGTGGTGAGTGCAGATCAGACCTGGGTCGAACTATACTGGTTGAAAAGTCCAAAAGTCCTTCACTCGGCAGTCCCAGGAAGACCAAAGGAGCTGGTGGATGTCGTAAAGACGTGGTTTATTTTCTGACTGTCAGAACTTTGTTTTTTATCTTTATTTATCTTCATTTATCTTTATTTATCTTTATTTATCTGTCTGCCTCTTTCTCCGTCTACATCTATCTATAGCTATCTCTATCACATCTGTCTCTCCATCTCTTGACCTCTTTCTCTATTGCTGTCTCTATTTATCTCTATCTCTGTTTATCTCTCTACTTATCTGTTTCTCTCTCTATTTATCTCTGTTTTTCTCTGTCTTCTGTTCATCTTCCTCTGTTCATCTTCCTCTGTTTATCTCTATCATTACATCTGCCTAAAGATCTTCAGTCTTTTTGTACATTCAACTCTTATTCATTTCTAATGAGGATTTTCCTGCTCATCGTTCCCTGATTTTTATTTTTATTTTTATTTCTTGTCTTCATTACATCTGACATGAAGTCGTAACCGACCCAGGTCTGATCAACATACATGGACTAAAGTTACAACGACCTTTCATGTTTGTAACTTTCCTAACTCCCTGTCACTGACTGTTTTCACTGGTTCTGGTTCAGTTCTCTTCTCGCTAGTTTGAGAGGCATGTGTTTGTCAAACTAACTTTCTCTCACTTTTGCTTTGTGTTTTAGACGTAGAGACTTTTATTGTGTTGACTCTAAATGTCTGTTTCTGTACAACGTTATGATGGTGACTCCCATTCTGTACTATTGGTGATTTGATTTATTGTTTTTTTTATTGATTTTGTGTGCGTGTGCGTGTGTGTTTGCGTGTGTGTGTGTTCCAGGTCCCATGGAACCCAGAGGTTGACCTGTGCTGGTACACTCTGGTGTGTGAGGCGTCAGATGAGTGTGAACCAGAGTGGTGTGACTCTGAAGACCCTGTCTTCATCCTGTACACCAGCGGCTCAACCGGTAAACCCAAGGTAGATCACACACACACACACACTTCCTACCTAAAAACAACAGTGTCTCTATTGTCTTTTATTTCTGACTGCAGGTCAAATTTCTCCTCGTGGGACAATAAAGATTTCAAAGGAATGGAATTAAATGGACAATAAAGGTTTTACTGCTCCGTATCACTGAATGACCCTAATATATCTTGAATCGATGTTCTGTCGGCCACCACACACACACACACACACACACACACACACACACACATCACCTCTCACACCTATTTCACCATAGCTGGTCCGTTGTGTTCAGGGTGTGTGTGTGTGTGAGTCGATGGTTATATGGTGTATGATGGCTGTTACCACCTTTAACCTAGGTTTGACCACCAGCTCTCTCTCACTTAGTCACCTAGTGATACGTTAACCACACCAAGTTTGACGACCAGCCTTCTACCTGTGGTTTGATCTCCCTCTCTTTTATGTTTCTCTCTCACCGCGACTTCTTCCCTCTTCTGACCTTCCCCCTTCCTGCTCTCTCCAGGGCGTCCTCCACACGGTCAGCGGCTACATGCTGTACACCGCCACCACCTTCAAGCTGGTGTTTGACTACCAGCCTGATGATGTCTACTGGTGCACGGCAGACATTGGCTGGATCACCGGCCACTCCTACATCACCTACGGCCCACTGGCCAACGGCGCCACCAGCGTCCTGGTGAGTGGAGGCTGCGGGATTGTGGGATTTGTTGTCTTACTCTCAAGCAGCTGCCAAGTTGCTAAGAAACACAGCAGTATTTACTTCCAAATGCATGTGCAGACACAGAAATGGAAAAAAAGAAGTGTCCCACATGTTTGAAAGATACTCCACTACTGTTTTGGCCTCTGCATTGGGTTTTGTATCGGTGAACTTAAGACGGCGAGAGGAGTGTGCTTCTATATGACGCTGCAGGAGATCACCTGCTGCCCTATGAGCCTCCACAGCTCATAAACCTCCCACTTTTACAGCTGTCAGGTCAGCTGCCCTGGTACGCTGTAGGTTAGAAAGACTTCCTAGACATTTAGTGACTAAATCTACTAGTCTACTGCTCAATCTAAAACAGACGTTTACAGCTTAACTGTTGCAGTAACACTGTACAGACAGACTCATAATAATAATGTAATAATTTAATAAAAGACGAGATTAAAGTCAAATATTTCAGCTACTTGTGATCCCACACCATTATGTTTCCAGCCCACCCCTCCATCCTGTGAAAACGTGCACAACAAATCGAAACTCTCCTGTCACAGGAATTGTTGGGATAGTTTTAATGTGTATAACAATAAAGGGGATAGGAGTCACGTCTAATGCAAAAAGGAAAATATTGACGCTAACATTAATAAAACGTGTCCAAAGGCCGTGGGACAGTGGCTGTACAATGCATGCACACTTTGGGCAATGCCTCAAACCCAGTGCACTACACTGGTCCCTAGTCTGGCACCACACGACGGTCAGAACAAATATTACTCCTTTTACCCCTTTGGCTCTTCAGTGTCAGTTCATATTGATGTTGTTTCGCCACCATCTGCCCACCTTCACTGGTTTGGTTGATATTGTGTCAGTTTGAGGGCCTGCCCACCTACCCCGATGTGAGCCGCATGTGGGAGATTGTGGACAAATACCATGTGACCAAGTTCTACACGGCTCCCACCGCCATCAGGCTGCTGATGAAGTACGGCAGCGAGCCGGTCCAGAAGTGAGTCTCTCCATCCGGCCTTCACTCTCTCTTTGTCTCTCTCTCTCTCTCTCTCTGTCTCTCTCTCTCTGCTTCTTCTCTAGCTAAATAAATAGAAATCTTTCTTTCTCTCTCCACTCTTCCTTCTCTCCATTTTCTTTCTCTCTCTTTGCTAGTTTTCTCTCTCTCATATTTACTCTCCCTCTCTTTCTACTGTTCAAATAAAGCTTCTCACCTTGGTCTCTTAAAGCATTTAACAGTTCTTCCAGGATTTTAGTTTCTTGGATAACTTCCCATCTTGTTATGGATAACTGTTATGTTTCTTTTATCGGGTTTTCCTGACCCGCTCTCAGTTCATTCAACTTTGAGAGAGGTCTGGTCCACCTCTGGCCAGAGCTTGTTTTAGTCACACATGAGTCCTTTATTTATTCTGGTAATCCCGTAGAGACCCACCAGTCTGTTTCATTAGTTCTGACCCAGAAACAAGCAGGTCACTTCTCTCCCTTCTCATTCACAATTTAATAGTTTAACTAACTGTGAGCGTGCATGTCTGTAACATGTAACATCAACGGCTGCTGTAGATCCTGCTGGACCTTTTCAGTGTGACTAGATCTAAACAAGATCACTTCCTGTGACACCAAGGCGACAGCTATTGTCCTGGGCTCAGGGTGGAAGCCTTTATCTATCCAGGGAAGGTTTTCTGAGCACGTATGTGGGTTTTCACCCGGTTTCACATTCATAGTTGGACTTATTTCCACCTGGGAGCTGACTACAAGCAGTTTGGGTTTTAGGTGCTCAAGACCATCACAGTGGTCGCTGGAGACGAGAGAGATCCTCAGTGACGGTTCATGTTGTCCCACCCAGATCTTCCATCCAGGGAGCAGTTTGATGCTTTCCATGTTAACTGTCTCACTAAACTTTCTCCTTCCTCATCCACCCCTCTCCCCTCAGATATAAGCGAGAGTCTCTGAAGGTGTTGGGGACGGTGGGAGAGCCCATCAACCCCGAGGCCTGGCAGTGGTACTACACCGTGGTGGGAGAGAAGAGATGTCCCATTGTCGACACGTTCTGGCAGACAGAAACTGTGAGTTATATTTATTATAGCCTCGGTTCTTACGTGCATCCCTATGATGGAGCTGCTGTTTCTTTTGGTGTCGATGGAGAACGTGTGAAACTAGACGTTCCTCTACAGTAGCTATTAAATACCCCAGTCAGGTGGGCTTGCTGCCCCCTTGTGGTTAAGAGGTTCAAAACGTCAGACAGGCTCAAGGAAGCCAGATCACATGCCTTACATTTACCATGTGCCGGGCCGAACCCCAGTTGTGACCACTACGTCTTGTATCCTGTAGAGACGGGCGTGAAAGGTTGTTAGACCTATTGTTGGGTTTAGGCGGTATCACTAACCACTTTTTACGCTGTCTAGTCCTTTCTCCCTAAGGATCGGAGTCTCGACTTAGAGCCAACCTGACCTATCTATATTCCTGCAGAAAATACAGCGTTTTTGGTTCTCTTGTTACTCTAGACAGACCTTGCTTAACAAGACAAGGGGTCGAGGGCACCGGTGGGTGGGGCCCATCACTGGCAAGCCCTTGGTTTCCCAGAGAGCTACCACAAAAAAGTGTTAAGTCCCCTCTATGCCTATGACTGGATTCTGGTTTTGACCTAATCAGACGTCTCACACTATTAGGTTCCTTTTAAATTTAGAGAGTGGTGGTGGTGACCTACCTTGGTTGGGCCAGATGTCGACCTGTGCCCAAAAGGTTCCCCCTCGTCAGGCAAAAGGATTTCAGTAGATCAGAGAAGGCACGAGTTCGACACACAAGAACTTTTTTGGTTTTCCCCTGGTGTTACACAATGGGTAACGGGGTTCTTTTATTTTATGATAACACCTCGCACAAAGAGTCGGTTACAATACACAAAGTTTCTATTCCCTTTAAGGGTGTCCAATAATAATGCTATAAAATCCCTTCTTACTAGAAGTAAGTGGGGTAGTTCCTAAAAGAGCAGTCGCTCTAGTGAACTCAGCCCCGGTGAACTCTCGTATTCTAGACAAAGCTTGTTTTATATCTCTTCTGCTTTCATATGATCATATGATTCTTTCTATATTTGGTTATGCATGCATTCATTGGTTGTGAACACGGGGACGTTTGGCCGGACAGGAGAAAGCACCCACACAGCACTCTGTACTGAGTTATGTCCAGTTATTTAGGTACTTTCACATCAACTTTGCTGCTGCTGGGTATATATTATCAAGCAATTATTTAAAATCCTTCATACAATACATTGTTGCCTCAGCTCACTGCTGTTGGTTACATATTATCAAGCAAATATTAAAAATCCCACAACTCCATCAAGCATCATCATATCTTCATATCTTTCTCCAGCCTTCTGAACTCCTAACCTACCTGTGTCTTTCAGGGTGGACATGTGTTGACTCCTCTGCCTGCCGCCACACCCATGAAACCTGGATCTGCTGTGAGTATGCGCATCTAGAAATAACTCGCAGCGTTTGGTGGATGCTTGTAACCAACGTGCCTTGTTGCACAGTGAATACACACTGCTTGAGTCTGGCAGGTCCCAGTTCTGACAGTGTTCATGCTTTTTTCATGACACGGACCCCCTAATGGATATGCCTTGTTAGCTGTTGTTAGCTATAACTCTATACAGATTTACACAGCTGTCTACAAACTGTAGGTGATGGTTAAACCAAATAATACTTATTAGATGAAACAAAAATGATTCCCATGAGGAAAATGGGTCCAACACCGTTCCTCATTTTGCTGGGGAATCCCTGGAGCCACTTTGGGAAAATCACTCTGCAAAATCATGGCTAGATCAATACAGCACGTCTATCTCAGTGTCTAGTACTTGTCATTGCAAACGGAGGAACAAATGAATCAACCCCGTACCACTTGTCCTTTCCCGTCCCCCGCAGACGTTCCCGTTCTTCGGAGTGGTGCCGGCCATCCTGAACGAGTCGGGAGAGGAACTGGAGGGCCCAAGTGAAGGATACCTGGTCAGGAACCTGATCGTCTTTAGTTCACATCATTTACTCCCCCAGAGCTGGAAACTGACGTGGTTTGCTGTCATGTTGTTCATGTACAGCAGCGTAATCACTAGGACCTCATGTTACAACACACCAGATACGCAGTCTACCATATGGTAGTCTTGCATTTCTTTGAAAATTCTCCTCAACAGTGATTTGCAGTTTTTTCGTAGTTGTAATGGTGGTTTTTTTATTTCATTTTACACCTGGAAAGAGAAAAGCTCTTCATCTCCAAGTCCTGCTTCTGTCTCTGGTAGGTCTTCAAGCAGCCGTGGCCTGGTGTGATGAGGACGGTATACGGGAACCACCAGAGGTTTGAGACCACCTACTTCAAGAAGTTCCCTGGATACTACGTCACAGGAGACGGTACAATGCTAAGCGCTGTTCAGATAACAGGAAGTCACTGTGTGTTTTTTTAACAACTGCAGAAGTCCCATATTTTCCTGGGAACGGGAAAGAATGGGAACAGTTCATAAAGTTCACAAGTTCACAGAGGACAGTGAGGCAATGTCTGGGCAGAGTTTCTACTTTTCTAACTATATTAAACACAATACATCACACATAGGCATTTGCATTTTGGGTAAGCGATACATTAACCCCAACACAACCTTTACTGCTCCAATGAGTGCTAGTGGAGGAAAAGGGAAAGAAAGGTGGTTAGTGGTTAGTGTAGGCTTACTCCTTGGAAGGATTGGAGCAGCCAGTGTGATGGTCTCAGACTGGTGTGTGTAATAGTGGTGACATGAATAGGAGGGAGCCCAGTCTGGCTTGTAGCTTCCGAATGTATCAGTACAATGGCCGTGATGATCCAGCCACTAAGGAGGAGCCCGAGGGCGACCACACTAATAGAGGGTTCCTGGTAAGGTGCTGACCTACTCGCATGGTGGGAAAATGTGGTGGTGAGTCCAGTTGGTTTGACGCTGAATTGCACCAATTTGGTCCCCTCTCCCAGAAGCTGTTGCTGAAGGGTGTCGTTAATTGTGAAATTGTGACCTCTGAATGCATCCATAATCTCAATCTCCACGTCATGTCTGTCGGGGTTGAGATGATGGAGGACAATGTCATCAATAGAGAACAGAGACCCTATAGCTGATGCTGCGGCAATTAGACCACCCAGAAACCGTTTTGGTTGGTTCCTTACACTAAGGTCTTCCTCAGTGACTAAGAATTTCTGCAGTTGTTCCAAGACATGGGCAGTTGCCTGCTGGGCGTGTTTGACCGTGTCATGGGTTTGGATTCCACTGAATCTTCCTTGGGGGTAGGCGGATGTGTTTGCGGTACACATCCCAGGGATCTAGGCGTACGTAGATTCTCTGGGTGTGGAGGCCACAGCGGGTGATTAACAGTCCGGGTATTCCCTGTAGGACAATGCCAGTCAGTGGGCTGGGTTCGATCACTTTGACTGGTAGAGTGACCCGCAGGTTGAGGAGAATGCTGAGGATCCAAGGGAGTTTCATCCTGGAACAAATCAGTCGGATTATTATAAAGGGGGAAGGGTAATAGGGTTAGGAGTTAGTGCATGCCGGCGGAGTGAGTTGGGGCATGCGACTCTTCCTATGATCCTACTGGGGTGCGGCTTCCTCCTTTTGGGGTGGAGTCTGCTCCCCTCTTTCAGGTGTAGAGACTGCTCCCCCTCCTGGGAACAAGAATGGCTTGTAGGGTTTGATTTGGTTTGCATGAAACCATTTGTATGTTGGTGGCTGTCTTGGTTTCGGGACCCTGATTCGGTAAGCTACTGGAGAGAGCTTGCCCACAATCTCGAAGGGGCCTGACCAACTTGGTAGGAACTTTTTAGAGACTCCCACGGGTTTGGTGAACTAGCAAACCCTTCTCCAGTCTGAGATGTGCTTGGTCATGGCGGAGGGCCTTCAGCTCCTCCCACTCGGTCTGGGGAGTCTGCGAGGCAGTTTGCAGTGGAGGGTTTGACAACAGCTGTCGGATGGTTTTGATAGCAGTGTCCTGCTCCTGCATGGCCACCAAGTCCGCATCGCTAGGTTGACGACCCAGGTGCAAGGTCTGTGGACAGGTCTGCAGGTCCTCTTGTCTTTCTTTAGCCTGTCGACGAGTGACGGCATTTAATGTGTAAGTCTGGGGAGTCGGGAGCCAGTCGTTCTGGAACTCCCAGGGCGTGCCCTGTTCTGCACCTAGCTTGGCTAGGCGGTCGGCTTCGTCGTTGCCGTCTTTGTCGGGGCCGGGGATTTGGGAATGACCCTTGACCTTCTTCCAGTACACAGTCATTCCTTGGTCCGCCACAAGTAGGTCGCAAGTGTTTGACTTCCTTGTTCCGGGCGTTCTTCATGCCGTTTTCTTTCCACGAGGGGAAGTGGGAGATGAAGCTGTGACGAGCGTAATCGGAGTCAGAGCAAATCACTAGTTGTCCAATAGGCCGCTCGGCGTACTGGCTCGTCTTGGAACCCAGTTGGTAGTGGTTTGGTGCGTTCCCGGGGTGGTCGGTCCACACAATACCAACTCTGGCTCAAATCTAGTTGTCGTGGTGGAACGAGCAATCATCCGCGTAGACCTTCGGGAGGTAGACAGATTCATCATGATAATGGTGATTTGAGGGAAGCGATGGAGTGGTGACGAGCAGGGTTTGGGAGCTCGGTTGCCCCTCACAGTCGCAGTGTTGACATTCGGCCAGGCCCTGGCCCAAGGCCATCTTGTAGCTCTGGGCGTACTTGACCTCAATGTCATAGCCTTGCAATGCCATCATCCAAGCGGCGAGGTGGCTATTGGACACTTGTCCTTCCCTCAGGGGTCTGGCTATTTCCGCATAGTCCTGAATGAACTGTCGGGAGTAGTTGCAAATGCCCAGGAAGCTTTGGAGTTCCGACACACCTGTTGGACCTTTGATATCTTGGATGGCCCGAATCCTCCCCGTCTGGGGTTCAATGCCATCCACACCTACCGTCAGGCCCACGTACTCCACCTTAGTGCGACACCATTGGCCCTTGGCGATTGCCAATTTGACCCAAGCGGTTGAGAGCTGGTTGAGTACATGACGCATCTTGGTCAGGTGTTCCTCAAAGGTTCGACTCCTCATTAGAATGTTGTCCACATAGATGAGGTTCCCGCGGGCAGCGGCGTCACTCATTGCCTTGTGGAGGAAGATGTTGAACTCTGCTGGAGAGTTTGAGTACCCGAATGGGCAGCAGTTCCAGGTATACTGGCGGTTGCCAAAAGAGAAGGCCAGCTTGTATTGGTCTGCTGGGTCCACTCTCATGGTCCAGAAACCGTTGGCCACATCGACGGTGGAGAAGAAGTGGGCTCCCTTAACATTGGCCAGCTCTTGATACTGGTTGGTTTCAGCACCGGCCAGATGGGGGAGTTGTAAATCGAGTTACATTCCCGGATGATCTATTTCTGCAGTAGCTGATCAAGGATCTCAAGGTAGTCTTTGACAGACTACAAAGGGAGAGGAAATGGTGCTGTTCAGCCCTCTGCCTCGCTGCCAGACGAGCTCAACACCATCTACGCTCGTTTTGAGGAAAGCAACACCTTCCCTGCTGTGAGGTTACCTGGAGACAAGGACGGCTGCTCACTAATGCTATCCGTAACAGACGTGAGCAGATCCTTCAAGAAGGTCAACCCCCGCAAGGCTCCAGGACCAGATGGCATCCCAGGCCGTGTCCTCCGAGCTTGTGCCGACCAGCTAGCTGAGGTGTTCGCTGACATCTTCAACCTCTCCCTGAACCTGTCTGAGATCCCCACCTGCTTCAAGTCATCCACTATCATACCTGTCCCCAAGAAACCCAAGGTCACCAGCCTGGCCGTTGACAGGACGCTTCAAGTTGACTCACTGCCTCTGCTATGCTTGAACAAACTCTCCTATTCCGGCATTGAGTTATCTCTTCTCTTCCATACTTACCTTCTTCTTTAGAGTGTTTTCCAAAACTAACCCTTTTCTTTTGCTGAAAGGAATTCTTCTGCCTATATCCGTCGTGTCTCTGTGGTCGTTCCTGGTTGTCCCGTCGCTCATGTTGGCGAGGCGGTTGGCGCCTCTGGGGGTCAGTTCTCTCCTTAGGGCGAGGCATTTCGTTGCCTTCAAGCTCTAATTCGGGGACCTCCGAGACCTGGACCCCCAGGACTCGGGC
>CABFOQ010054535.1:5973-18983 GCA_900660455.1 Gephyroberyx darwinii
ATCACACTGCAGTAGTGTCTGATATTTGGTCTTATATCATTTTTTATTTGACTTCATTCAATTTTATTTGCTCTGTCGCAGCTTCAAAAAGTTATTTCATTTACAGTTTTTGTGTTCACACACATACACCCACACACGTACACAAGCATGCACACACACACACAAACACACATATGAACACACACACATTACAGATGAACACACACACACACACACACACACACACACACACACACACACACACACACACACACACACACACACACACACGTGAGTGCAAACCTACACACACGGACACATTCGGTGTCCATGCACTCAGATTTACTCACACGTGGGAGCAGAATTACAAACACAAAACACCGACCTTGGAGAGAGATAAACATATAATAGAGGTTCTGGCTGATGAAGCTGAAGTTAACACTGGAAAATAGACCGGCTCCCTAGACAAGCAAACACACACACACAGTACATACTCCACCGGGAGTACAGCCCAACTGAAACAGTTGGGGTGATGTAATGCTCTTGACTTGTTGGGGTTTGACATAATATTTTTGCTCATTAAACAAGTGTCAGCTCCACTGACAACTTTACCACTTTACTCTTGGACTAGTGGCATTAGTAGTATGGGAATGTGATTCCTGTCAGCCAACTACCAACTCCCCCCTCCCCTGAGTGGGAGAGGAAGTCAGCAACTGCCATCTGTGCATCTGGCCTATGGATCACTTAGAAATGAAAAGGCATTAAAGCCTGATCTCAGTAAGTGATCTGCACCACTGCATTGGGGTGTGATCAAAACAGAGGGTAAACTGGCCCTGCAGGAGGTAGTAGAGGAGGATGACAACCGTGCATTTCATATTCTTATTAGATATTCCTTCTCCACGGTGCTCTACTTACAGCCCATGCTGCAAAAGCTTGTGACTAATGAACAGTACGGGCGGTTCACCCCCCTTCCCCAAAGATTACCCTACCTTCTGTTCAGCACGTCAGTCTGGAGGACAAAAGGGAGAAAGAAGTTAGGGGACCGCAGGGGGTGGCCCCCCAGAAAGGACTTGTCTGTTTCAGTCTCTCAAAAGCCAACTGGCACTGCTTCGTCTGCTGGACCGGATCTGAGGCAGGTAAGGCCAGTATGAAGTGCCTCTGGTAGTCAGTCAGCCCAAAAATATGACTCACATTCTTCATGGACTTTTTTTATTTACCTGAGGGCAGACCTGCCTGTGGCCCTAGTGGTACCCCAGATACCTTAAATCACTCCATCCAATTGCACACTCAGTCACTTACTACTGAGCCCCGCCTGCCTCTGTAACTCCTGGGCAGCTGTTAGGTGTTGTTGTTGTCAGCTATTGCTGCAGGTAATGAAGTTATCTAGATTGGCAGCAGCATATCAGACATTGTGATGCAGGCTACCTCCTGCACTGCAAATAACTCATTTAACTCATTTATCCCTATTCTGGCTACCATTGTGCACAAACCTACAGATGACTGTCTTCCTAAACCGCTCCACCAGCCTGTCAGTCAGGGGACAGTACACACTGGTCTGAATTTACTTAATACCCAATGATCTATTCCTGAAGTGTCCATGACATAAATGATGTGCCTTGGTTGGTGAGAATCTCTTTCAGGAGTCTGAGCAGAGAGATAATATGAAACAGCATTTGAATAATATTCTTGGCAGATATGTTACACAGAGCCGCTGCTTTGGGATATTGTGTTGCATAATCGACCATGACCAGCACAAAGCAATATCTCTGTGCCTTATGGTCTACTGTCCCAACAGCATCTATGCTCGTTCTTTTGAAGGGAACCTCATTTAAAGTGGGCACAAAGGTGCTTTTAGGGTAGCCAGGGGTTGACTAATGTATAATAGACCACGCACCACATATCCTCATCTGCAGGAATGCTCGGTCATTAGATGAATGCCATGAGTCAGTTCAGTGTTTTGTTTTGTCCCAGATGATCAGGCTATAATGAGCCACTTCGAAAAGTATTTCCTCATTGTTCTGTGTGTTATGACCGACTGTATAATCTGTCCCTAATCAAACAGCGTAGGTACATCTGCATTGCATCAGGGCGCACCAACAGCACCACCACTCCCCCCCCGTTCCTCTCCATTAGTATTCTCTCATGAATTTCTTAAACCCAGGGCAATCCATGCTCATTGTTAGGGGGTGTGAAAGGCAGTTATTCTATGCTTTTTGACCTTAAATCTAATTTTCACTGCCACCACAGGATATCCATGTCCCCAGGCCTCCATTTCCCCATGCATACATCGTATAGACACCTAAGATGCCTCCATTAATGGTCCTGGTCAAACCATGTGGTGACAGATCATCAATGTAAGCATTCTGAATCCAATAGAGCCTTGTGTGTACCAACTCTTGGTTCTCTGCAAGGGTCATTAGTCATCCTCATAGGCTCAGTGGGGTCATTCCCTTATGGGGAAATTAAACAATCTCAAAATAAATGCTCCCCTTTTGGGGCTATAAGAAACATTCTATACAGTACTGTATATACAAAAAGCCTTTGTAGGCTGCCAGGCTTGTGGTGCAAGGCCTTTGTTCAGCACAAGGATGTATTGAGATAAATTAGGTGCCTTGTTTACCAGGTGGATCACTCCTGGCTCTCAATGCTTAATCCCCGCCCCACTTGCCACAGTTTCCTAGTGTGCAGATCAACTAGTGGCATATTATTTCCTCTGATAAATGTTAAATTTGTGAGCAGGGAACCCCACAACGTAGGTCCAAAGTCCCCTGGGAGCTCTATTGTTAAGTCATTCACTGAATAGTGGATGATTCTGTAAGAAAGCTAACTCTGCTAAGCAATACAATAAGCAATACAATAAATACATTTTAACAAGCAAAGAGTTTACTGGCAGAGCAAACTGTTTATTCATTGTCCGGAGCACATGGAGTTGTCAAGGTAGAAGAGCTGCCCTGTTGGTCCCATTTTTCAAAGAGAAATGTGGATTGCAAAATGGAAGTTATTGATGATGTATGCAATGTTTATGCTTCTCTGTAGCAGTTGCCTTGATCAGTGTTTTACAAGCACTATCCAGATAGTCAATGCAGTCATGACACAATGATATCATCACAGGAACATTTACATCTTTTTTTCTCTAAAAGTCAGTTTGGCTGGTAAAACTGTGAAAGTGCTAGGTGGGTTTTAGATCCACCTGCCACTGTTACCAAAGGAGATTTTATGGGGCATCCTGGTCGTTCATCAGGTTCAGGCACACGTCATGTACTTTCAGCTCAGAATCTTTGAATACTTTACTGTATACTGTCTCATAACGCCAGCTGAGAGATTTTTCCAGCAGGTTTCTTGGTGTTTACAGAGGACATTTGTGAGATTGTGTAATGGTTCAAATGCGTTTGTGTGGTGGTTATGTAAGTGCATTTCTCACTCCTGATTCATGCATTCTCAGATCTGTATGTGAGTGTTTGTTCAGGAGGGGGTGGTGCTCTGATATTGTGGTGATAAGACACCTTTGCATGCCCCACAGCATATAAACACATACCACCAGCATTTTAAGTCTTAGAGAAACACTAGCAAGACCAAGGGAGTGGGTAGAATATAAGTACACATAGACATAGACACTGGCAATGTAGCCTGAGCAATTTACAAAGAAGGTCAGAACATGGACATGCATATTGCAGCAATGATTCATTTCCGTTGTGGGGAAACACATACATTAGTTTGGTCAGAATTTATGTAATGAATATGAACATTTTTATTGGGAATAAGATTGTATTTTGGCTCTGTTTCGTATCTCTGTGAAGCATAATTTAAAGCCTTTAGAGCGAGACCTCACCCTAGATAATTAATTGGACAGTCGTGTGGTTGGTGGTTGAATATGACTGACAACTAACATGAGTGATTAATGTGGTGGGAAACAGGCTAATTGTAACAGGCAAGTAAAGTTGAACCCAGATGCAGACACAAGGAGGCAGATGGTGCGTAAGTCCAATACTTTATCGTGGTTTAAAGCAAGCAATACAGGGAACCAAACGAGACAAGGGTCAGGCAAAGCAGGGGTCAGGGTAACCAGGATCAGAGGCAGACAAATCAGACAGGGATCAGGCAAAGCAGAGTCAGGCAGAACGGAGATCACGTAACCGGTAGACCAAGACATGGACCGCGGGAAAGCTATGTAACACATTAGACAATCTAGCAAACAAGAGTGCGGGACAGGCTGGTATACCTACACTGCTAGGGACTGATGAGAAATGGAGCGCAGCTGATGAGGGGAGGAGCGAGGTTGATGGATTGCAGATGTAGAACAGGTGAGTAGTGGCAGAACACTGGGAACCCTGGTGGGCATGACAGGAAAGACAGGACCTGAAACAAAACACAACAGAGAACAGAGAGGAGACTAGGGGGACTGGGAAGTGGATGGAGATAGAGAAAGGGAGAGAGAGGAAGAGGAACTTGAGGCTGAAAGCAACACAGTTGCTGCTGCCAAAGCCAGGAAGGAAAGCTGGCAAAAAATTGCGGACTGTGTGAATGCGTAAGTTAATAGGCTTATCATCAATATCATCAATATCCCGACCCCATCAAGGCACCAGTAGGTCTGACTAGAATTACAATTGTGTATTCCGTTAAATTAATGTGTTGCTTAGATGTATTCTTATGGTGTGTAAGACAATTTGAGCCTTATTCTTTCAGCTGCAACCCCGGCAGTGTTAAACACTCTTGGGAGCAAATAAAGAACAAATATAAAAACATAATTCAAACCGGTAAGTAGACTTTCTTGTAAATCATATGAAGTCAACAAGTACAAGGCTGTAGTGCTTTAATCAAGAAGCAAAGATAAGCCATTCCCTCTGCTGAGAATCTATATCTTTCATATAGATATTGGTCAGGGAAAGCCAAAGGGTTTTGTTGGTCTCTAAAAACTCTTGCCTTCCTAAGAGACCCTCTCACTATTCGCGCACCTAGGTCCACGGGATCTTCTAGGAATGGTGACGCCATTTTCCAAGAGAATTGATTGTTCACTAGGCGGTGCTTTTATACGTGTTACATGTATACAAGTAATACATATTCCACTCAGCAATAAGCACCTGGTCAAAAAACGGTTTTGATGCAATGGCTTCCCACTTGAGTAAATACAGAACTGATATATGTGAAAATCAGATGTTTGATTTCAGTGTTAAAATCCACTATAAAAGTCTCAGAAATGGACCACTCCTTGTCCAGGTCCACTGTTCACCCTACTGCACAAGCGTCGGTCCCTGCCATGTGAATGTGTGCTGCCTCTTGCACATGCAGACCACATAATCTACAAGGTCACAATATTGTATCATACAAGGCTATGCTTTGTTTTGTTTGCTTGATCCGTGTTCAGACTCAAGATGAAAATGAATTACTGTGGCATCTTGGGGCCGCTCGAGCCACCATACCATATGCCATGCCATTACTGCTTTCATTTCATTTGCTTTAATGACCAGAAAGTAGTTTATGTACATAATCAAGATTTAACTGCTCATTCACCTACTAAGGAAAAGAATGTTGTCTCATTTGCCAATTTTTAACACCCCTGGTTCAATTTCTTATAGGGCAGGATAAATTATTGAGACCACCATGTCCAATTAAAATAAGGGCGTGTAGCCTGTGCTCTTCCGGTACCTTCAGGTAATCCCTAAACCCTAACCCTGCCAGAGCCTAGTCCTGACCTTTGACCTGAGTGAGTCTATCTGAAAAATACCTTCCTTATCCTGCCTGTTTATGGTAACAACCATTTGAGATTGTTGAACCTCAGTTGGGTGCCCAGGATGCTGCACCTTCCCTTTAGGGATGGAGGGTGTAGGCCTGTGGAAAGGAACAAAAGGATTGGTTGATTACCATGTGATGAGCCACTCCTTGTACTACTTCCTATAAAAACACCTCCCTCCTCGCCATCTTGTAAGTCATCTCTGAGGAAACCTAACTAAGGTGAAACATTAGGCGCTTTGTTTTAACTGTTGTTTAGCCTTTTCATTTTAAAGTTGGCATTTCGATTAGAGACTTTTTAAAAATTGTTTTTAAATCTCTTAATTGTTTTTAACTTCCAATGAAGGTAGTTTGACCCGCTTTTTATAACTTTTTTTTATAACCCTAGGAATTATTTTTTCTTTTTGTTTGTTGGACCGGCATCCATCTTGTTTGAACATGAACTGGACTCCAAGCCTCTACTTCATGGATGGGGTGAGTAAACCTCAGGATAACCCTCACAAACGACCGGAGGTGTGCACACTGAAGACTAAAGGTACTTACCATCTCTAACAGGAAGTCTGCACTAAACTCAACATACCCATCATAAAAGAAGATTGGAGTAATTTACAGGTGGCCTGCCAGCCAACGGCAGGCTTTGGACAATTCCCTTCCCTTGTGGCTTGCTTTTTTTTTTGGTTTATGTTTTCTGTTTTCTCTTTTTATTGGGTCTTTTTGATATTTTTTAAAAGGTCTTAGATTTCTCTTGCACAAATTCCCCAGTTGACATAGGTTGACCGACATTCGCATCTGGGCAACAACAAGGCATCATCTTCTAAAGAAAGTCTGTAACTGCCTTTTAGTGTAAGTTATTCACAAATGCTTGCTTTTTGATTGATTTCTTTTCAGCAGCTCATTCCTTTTGTCCTCTTTACCTCCATTATTAACCCTACTTTTGTGCTCACCCCTCCTTTCCTCTTCATCGAGTTTTTCACAGGTCTTATATGTTTAATACCCTACCACCCCCCCCCGCCCCCTCGGCGTTGGACCAGAGGTGACAATGCCTCCAAAGAAACGGGGGGGGGATTTCGGGCGCTTTCAATCCGCTGTGCTATTTGTGCTTGTCTCATTTCCAGCATCGACTCAATCACCATACTTGCAAAATAGTACATCACGATGAGCAGCAGCACCACTTGCGGATCTGCTTCCTGATCCTAGAGGTGTACAGGACCTGAAGCGGCAGCAGGTCACAGCCGATCACCTTCTCTGCTGACCGGATGATGAGCTGCAGTCTCGCTTTGGCTGGGCTCCTCCTGGAGTCCACTATCATCTCTACAGTCTTAACAGTGTTCAGCTCTAGGTTGTTAAGGCTGCACCAGGAAGCCAGATGATCAGCCTCCCTGCGGTAGGCAGACTCATCACTACCATCACCACACCAATGAGGATCGTATCATCTGCAAACTTCAGGAGCTTGACAGACTGGTGACTGGAGGTACAGCTGTTGGTGTAGAGGGAGAAGAGCAGGGGAGAAAGCACACAGCCCTGAGGAGCACCAGTGCTGGTGGTCTGGGAGTCTGAGACTTTACGTGCTGCCTCCTGTCTGTCAGGAAAGGTCTTCATGACCACAGAGGTCAGGGCAAGAGGTCTGTAGTCAATGAGGCCTGTGATCCTTGGCTTTGTGGGGACAGGGACTGGAGGCAGCTGATACGCACAGTGTTTCAGTGTGGAGGGAGAAAGAGTCCGGCCCGGCTGCATTGCAGGGGTTCTGTCTCTTGAGTTAGTTTGTTCCTCTTTACCTTTACCTTTTTACATTTCCCTCCTCTCCCGCCACCAGCATGGGCGCACGCCCTTCAGGGACTCCCTCCTGTCAAGCCTGTCCAGAACACAGATAATATACAAAGTAATGGAATACCTGTTGAAATTTCCACACCGCCCACCCCTCAACCACCAGAGCGGGAGACACTGCAGAGGGACCTCCACGTCTATCACCGCCGTGAATTTTAAATTTTAATTTCAACACAGATCACCCTCACGTACCATTCACTGAGCCCTCAGGCTGGGAACCCGGGCGTAACTCCATCTCAGACCCCATCAATACGTTGGTGGAGTCTGACTTGGCGTCTTTTGATCATTTAAATCTTTGACCAATTTGACCAACAAAAAGTAATATCACAAGAGCTCAGAGACAAGCCTTAAGGACCCTGAGCTCGAAAAAAGACATTGTTATTAAGCCTGCAGATAAATGGGGTCAGACGACCTACCTTCTACCTGCGATTCCTGCATGACATTATACGGGCCTGGCCGCACGACAGGGTTTTATTTCAGGAATTCATAGAAATAACACCCATCCCTCCATTAAAGTCAAATACACAATACACCCCAACCAGGTTAATTTCTTAGATTTCTTCTTTTTTTTAACCCTTCAACTCCACCCATAAAAAAATGGCAACTAAGGATCTGGTTAATGTTAGAATAAAGTTCCTGTAGGACAGATACTCCACTCTCCTTACCAGTCTGTTATTTAAAGCCAGCATGGAGGGAAATCTTTCCAGATGTGAGATCGCCACCTCTTTAGGCCAGCGCAAATAAACCCAATCCCAGAACCCTGAACCCTAACCGTAACACCTAACCCTCCTGAAGAGTGTCTTCAAGACAGAGCCACCCGCTCACCTCAAAGCCTAGCTCATCCTAAAGCAAGTAAGCACAACTCTAGGCAGAAGACACAGGTGAGCTCTAATGATGGCTATCATGCTAACCTGGATCCAGCCATGATTCGGACCATAACCAGTCAACAATAGCTAGTATGCTGACCCTGACCCAAGCCTCGAAGCAGACCATAACCAGTCAACTACAGCTAGTCAGCTAACCCTGAACCAGACCTTTGCCCAGACCTTAACCAGTTGACTACAGCTAGCAAGCTAACCCGGAACCACACCTTAACCAGTCAACTACAGCTAGCAAGCTAACCATTAGAACCTTAAACCACAGCTAGTTGGCTGAACACCTGCCGGTTACCTCACTCTAGGACCTGTGTGGTCTCCAAATATGGTTATAAACTTCCAAATGTGGGAACCGGCCCTAAGAGTAGCTTCTCTTGAATATTCGTGATTGACTACGGGACACACGCTGTGGAGTGATCAACCAACGGCGGCCTGCCTCAAGGGGAGGGTGTCTGGAGCTTAAAAGGCAGAAACGCCCGATGATCCTGAGGTGCACTACTGATGATGTGTCCTGAAATTCTCGATAGGATGCAATATTAAACATGGACTATACATCCTAAACAGTCAATACTTACTGTAACCTCTAGTTGAGAACCATTTAAAGTACATTTCAATGCCAGGTATGATTGAAGATCAGCTTGATTTAAGATCAGCTTCTTTTAAGATCAGCTCAATCTAATACCAGACAAATAGTAGGACTCTAACCATTGACTGACTGCTCCTCATCAACCACCTACAAGAAGAAAAGAAAGAATAGATAACCTTCACTTGAAGCCTACTATATGACAACACTTGTTAGGTTGAATCAGTGATTCACAACCAAGGTCAGAGGCACCTGGAATTATTAGAAAACCAAGATTACAAGAACCTTCATTTATTATTCTTCAATTGGGGCTGAGCAAAGATGGGAGTGCTTTGAGCTAAAACGATGTGCCTTGCCGGTGGTTCTCTATTCAAACTGCGGAGCCTCACCTCAACTCACCTGCCTCACCTTTCTCATCCCCCGGTTGGGGGCGGGAAGCGGTGGTGAACGCTGGACCTCTCCTGGAGCTCCACATTCAGTGTCCTGAACCTTTCCAGGACTTTCTCCCCCTCTGTGGTGCAGGTGTGCCTGTTTGAGAGATTTACTAGATTATTTTCAATCAGACTCCAATTCTGCCAAAACGCCCTTTACTTACCCCTCCAATTGGGAACCAGAGTGGATTTGTCTGAGCAAGAGTGTTTGGAACCTCATTAAGCGGGACAGGAGAACATTGTGTTCCTTCTGACCTCCCTCAGACCTCCACAACAACCTTTCCATAGAGATCAGGGCCATCTCGGAACTTAAAAGAAATCCAAATATTATAATAAAACCAGCAGACAGGGGTTCAAAAATCGTCATCATGGACAGGCAACAATATAGACTGGAGGCAAACAGACAACTGGCCAACCAGAAATATTACAAACCTATTAAACAGAATTTACAGCCACAGACCCAAACTCAAATTAGAACGATCATACAATCCCTCTACCATCGAAAAATCATAACTGCCAAACAAAGAGATTTACTTTTCGGCCCGGATGATCCCCATCCCCATCAATTTGACCTCCTTCCAAAAATACATAAAGAACCCGATACCTGGACGGTTCCCTGGGAGGTTCCTCCTGGCAGACCCATAGTTTCGGACTGTGGCAGCGCCACCTACAACGTCTCCCAGTTCATTGATTACTATTTGGGCCCCCTCTCCACCAGGCACCCTAGTCACATTAAGGATACTTCCCATTTTTTACAGATCATCCGACCCACGGAGGTCCCCTCCCAGGCTCACCTGTTCACAATAGATATAGACAGTTTATACACTAACATCAACACAACCGTGGGCGTAAACACAGTAAAGAAAATCCATGAACACATACCCAGACAGCACTAGACCGGACAAGGAATTACTACAACCTTTAGAACTCTGCCTTACCAGTAATGACTGACTGACATGTTTGATGACAATTTTTACCTGCAGGTGGAGGGGACAGCCATGGGCCAGAGGTTTGCCCCGTCCTACGCCAATTTATACATGAGCGTGTGGGAGCATGAGGCTCTTGCCAGGTGCACGAGACAACCTACCTTCTACCTAAGATTCCTGGATGACATTATAGGGGCCTGGCCACACAACCCGGCTCTATTTAAGGACTTCATAGACACACTTAACAACACCCATCCCTCCATCAAAGTTAAATACACTCTACATCCTAACCAGGTAAATTTCCTAGACACCACTGTTTTTTTTTTAACCCCTTAACTCCACACACAAGAAAATGGCCACTAAGGTTTATTTCAAACCCACCGACACACACGACCTGTTGCACAAATCAAGTTATCATCCGAAACACACATTTAAAGGAATAGTCAAATCCCAAATCATCCGGTTTTATAGAATCTGCTCAAATCAATCAGACTTCAATGTGGTGGTCCAGGTCCTATTCAGGAGTCTCAGGGAGAGTTGCTATTCTAGGCGTTTTCTCAGCACCATCAAAAACAGCACTCTGGTGGCCTTGGCTCTCACATGCTCATACGGGACAGTTAACCGCCATCTGCTGTCCGGCGTGGGGCAGGGCTCTCCTCATGCTTCCACCACATCTCCTCCCTCACCCCCCTACTCGAACCGGGTGCCGTCCCCCGCCCCTCACCTGGCGTCCCGTTTCAGTGGGGGGCGGGGTAGAAACAAAAGGGATGAGATCTTGGTGTGTGGGTTGCACACAAAGATCTCATCCCTTTTGTTTCTACCCTTTCCTACCGCAACACAACCCTGCACCACAAGTAATATTTGGCCAATTTTTTTTCTTACAAAAAAAAATACAGATGTGCGCCCGT
Source organism: Gephyroberyx darwinii (assembly GCA_900660455.1). Taxonomy (NCBI): domain Eukaryota; kingdom Metazoa; phylum Chordata; class Actinopteri; order Trachichthyiformes; family Trachichthyidae; genus Gephyroberyx; species Gephyroberyx darwinii. Next base: position 17,227 of record CABFOQ010054535.1, read on the forward strand.
TGGGATCCCCTCAGGTGGCCGTGCGGTTTCCTGTAGGCGATCATGGGGGCTTGAATAAGCAGCGAGTGCAAACGAGCAGTGATATGGTGATGATGACTGAGGCTAACATATGCGACAATGCGGTAAGCCCTATCCATCCTGAGTCCACCGCTCGTCTCTCGCCCTCTATCTCGCCTCGGGCACCGCCGGCCATTGCACCTGTGAGCCCACGGTTCATAAACGCACCCACAATAAAATTAGGGACTGGAGTTTAGATGTTCGGCATATTGTCATCATGGGGAATTCGAATTTAGCGCCAGATCCAGATAGCTACCCAGGAGGACCTCTTTCTGCGGGATTAAACAACGGCCTGAAAGGCCTCCTAGCAACAACCACTGAGAAACAATTACCACAAATGTTAAAATTTGCAGCTGTGGCTTTTCCAGATGCTCTAATCTATGTACCTCTTATTACAGTGAATAATTCTTATTTACAAAAATAAATAAATGAAATATATTTATATATAATATTTAAACATTAGTTACCCTTATGAAATCATGGGTAAAAATGAAATTACAAAAGATACTTGAAAGAACATTACCTTCAGAACCTTACCTATTCTGGATGATGAGTGGGTGGAGTCCGGTGTGAGCGGTCCTTGTCCTACCCACGCTCGGGACCACTCCATCTAGAATTTGGTTTGGTTTTTAGGTTATGCATGCTTTTCTTCCAGTATTTAATATTTGATCCTCTATGAAGTTTTTTCCCCTCCTTTTTTCATATATTTATTTATTTGCATGCACTTATTTTGATCGTAGTGTTTCTTGGTTTGGCAGGCCATGTTCTTTTTAAGTCTCATACCTTGGTGCTTGAAATTCGGCAAAGGTTTTTCTAGGAATGGAACCTGCTGATTGAATAATTTTCCCTAGCCTATCCAGTTATACCATCTGGAGTCTATTAAGAGAGTCTTCTTTTCCCTTTCCTGACCTTACCTTAACCCCTCTTACCTAACCCAGTACACCCTCCCCTCCCCCTTCTTCTTTTTTCCCCCCTCGTAACTTTTAACCTAAGAATTAGTTTTCCTCTTAACCTTCCCTTACCTAAATCCAACCCCTCTTATCCTACCCATTTTCTTCCTTCTTTTATCCTTGCCTTACCCAAACACCAACCTTTAGATCATATGTGTCAAACTCAAGGCCCGCGGGCCAAATCCGGCCCGCCACGTCATTTTATGTGGCCCGCGAGAGCACATCTCCCACAATGCATGTCGATTTTGTGACCCGCGAAATGACGGCATCCTGCCGCTAGATTGCAGTGTTTCCATATCGGCGTTTAACTAAAGCGGTTTTCTAACAAGTGATGGAGTTGAAAAAGATCTACAAATAATCCCAAAATGTCCAACAAGAGAAAAATTGATGCAGAGGGAAGGCAATTTAATGAAAGATGGGAAAGCGAATACAGGTTTATGCTTAAAGGAGAAAAACCGCTATGTCTTCTGTGTTACGAGGCAGTGTCCGTGACGAAGGAATACAATTTCCGTCGGCATTTTGACACCAAACACGGAGCCAAGTATGCCAAATTTAGCCTCCAAGAAAAACATCAAATTGTCCAAGAATTAAAAGGCAGACTGCAATCGCAGCAGAATATGTTTACAAAAGCTACAGCCAAAAATGATGCAGCAGTGAAAGCTAGCTTTATTGTGGCTGAAGAAATCGCCCGAGCTTCCAAGTGTTTTTCAGAGGGTGCATTTTTGAAGCGGTGCATGCTAAAGGTATGTG